>RJWH01010034.1:0-19023 GCA_004363575.1 Solenodon paradoxus
ACACACACACACACCCCAGTGGGATAAAATGAGAGCCCAAACATAAAATCATACTTACATGAGCAGCTACTATATGACAAATGAGCCAAGAGTATATAATGGAGGAAGGAAAGTCTAATTAACTAATGGTGCTGGGAAAACTGGACAGCCACCTGTAAAAATGAAGCTAGATTACTTTTTAGTGCCATACACAAGAATTAACTCTAAATGGATCAAAGACCTGTATGAAAGACCTGAAATCATGAAAAACATAGAGGAAAATGTAGGAAAAGTATTCCATGACATCAGCTTCAAAGATGTTTTCGGGGAAGTGACACCTATAGCAAAGGAAACTAAAGTAAAACTAACCAATTGGGATTAAATCAAACTCAGACAATTTGTATGGCAACGAAACCACAACAAAAACAAAAAGGCAGCCCACTGAATGGGAGAAGATATTTGCACAACATTTGTCAGACAAGAGCTGTTTTCTCTTTTGTTTAATATAATAATTTTTATTATTTCTTCTGTTTATATTGCTATATATGCATTTCAGGGTATTGAAATTGCACCACGGTCTGTATGTATTTCACTCCACACCCACCACCAGAGTTCTAGTGTCCTTTGCCAACACCTTGCTTCTTCTTTCTTTCCTTCCCCTGTAGCACTCCCTTGGTAGCCACTGTCTTATATCCTCTGAGTTTTTAGCTTAGTTTATTCATTTGTTTTCAGACAAGAATTTAATCTCAAAAATATATAAAGAACTCCTATACCTCAACAACAGAAAAACAAATGACCTACTCAAAAAATGGGCAGAAAAGCTGAATAGACACCTTTCTAGAGAAGACACACATATGGCCTACAGACATATGAAAAATTGCTCTATATCACTCACCATCAGAGAAGTGCAGATAAGAGCCAAGGTGAGTTGTCACCTCACACAATGAGAATGGCCTATACCAAAAAGAGTAGAAACAAGTGTTGGAGGAGGTATGGAGAAAAAGGAATCTCCTACACAATTGATAAGAATGTAAATGAGTGCAACCTCTTTAGGAAACAGTATGGAGATTCCTCAAAAAAATAAAAATGGGTCTACCATTTGATCCAGTAACCCTACTCCTGGGCATATATCCAGAGGATTTAGAAACATTAATCAGAAATAAAAATCTGCACCCCTATCTTAGAGGTGATTCACATAGAAAGGATATATATATATATATATATATGTATGAATACACACACATATATAATACACACACATATATATGTGTGTGTGTGTGCATGACAAAGGTGCCAACAGTGTGAAATCAAGTAGAGAGACAGGCAGAAAGAGAAAGGAGGAAAAAACTTTATTTTATTTTTATTTTATTGTTCACTTTGGTTGTTTACTCCAACTGTCCTTCGGGTGTATGTGAATTGCACTGGTCCAGAAACAGCTGACCTAATTGCTACTCCACTGGGCATGCCAGAAAGGATAAGTTTGACTATGGGTTAGACAAATATTTCTTAGAATATAGAAGTCATTAGCTAGAATTAGTTCAAGGTAAACTGAACTCCAACAATACTTTTAACGCAAATACAAGAACAGCAAACATTTCTTTGAAAGGTATTATTAAAGAGAGTCAAATGATCAGTCATACATGAAGAACAAAGCATTCGCAATATATAAAACTCAGAATGCACTCTCCAGCGCATATTAAAACACTTAATCCCAGCTGACTTCTTTGTAGAAATTGAAAGGCTAATTCTAAAAACTCATATGGCATTGTAAAATCCACAGACTAGCTAAAATAATCTTTAAAAAGAATAAAGTAGGAGGATTTACACTACTTGATTTCAAAATTCACCATAAAACATCGATAATCAAAATGCACCAGCACAAGGATAGATACATAGATTAATGGAATAGAGCTGAGAGCTCTAAAATAAATACACACATCTATGGTCAACTAATTTTGAACAAAGGTACCCAGACTATCCAATCAAGAAAGAATAGTCTTTTCATGTGAGTGAATAACCACATGTAAAAGAATGAAGTTGGACCCTTGTCTCATACATTACAGAAAATGGAATAAAAATAGATCAAAGACTTAAATGCAAAAGTCAACTGTATAAAACTCTTAGAGAAACTGTAATGGAAAATTTCATATTTGTCATTTGACAAAGTACTCTTAGATATGACAACAAAAGTATAAGTAATGAAAGAAAAATAGATAATTTGGGTTTCATCAAAAACAAAAAAAGCGCTTCAAAGACATCGTTAAGAAAACATAAAACAAACCCCCCAAAATGGAGTAACATTTTTTAAATCATGTAATAAGAGTCATGAATCCAGAATATATTTAAAAAACTTAAAATTAATAATAGAGATGAATAATCCAATTAAAAATGAGCAGACTCTTGTCTATTCTTCAAATAAGGCATATGAATGAATAGCTAATAAGCACATGAAAAAACCCTCAATATTATTAATGATCATGGAAATCTAAGCAAAAAAAAAAAAAACCCAACAAGCAAACCACTTTTCGTTTATAAGGGTTATTAGAACTAAAAACTCAGATAATACAAACTGCTGGTGAGGACAGTGCCACCAGGCACTGCGAGTGAGAATGTAAATTGGTGCAGCCATTTTGGGAAACAATCTAGCAGTTCTTCAAATAAATAGAGAAGTACCCCATGACCTATCAATGTTTCTTCTAGGTCAATCCCCAGGTGAAATGAACACATACGTTCACGCAAAAAGTTGTAAAGAAATATTTATAGCAACGTTGTTTATGATAGCAAAAGAGGAAATAATTCTAATATCCACCAGTGGACAAATTAATGAGCAAAATATGGACTATATATGCAATAGTCTATTATAAACTGTTATTCAGTCATGAAATGGATTAAGATACTGATATATGCTATAGCACAGATGAACTTTAAAAAACATTTTGTTAAGTGAAATTAGAGTTATAAAGAGCACCCATCATGTAATTCCATTCATATAAAATGTCTAGAACAGACAAATGTCTAGAGACAGAAATATATTCATTGCATAGAGCTAGGATGAGGGGATGAGGCTATGATCCATGGTTCAAGGGCATAGGTTTTGTTCTTGTATTGTTGTAAAATTAGCTGGGTGATTGTTGCACCTCTCTGTGATCCTAGTCAACACTACAAATTTGTCTGTTATGTGAATTATATCTCGATAAATCTGTTAAAAATAAAGAAAGATACAAGAAAAAAGAAATCTTGCCATGAATTTATAAGAGGACAAAAAATTGCACATGGTCAAAAAAAGTTGGCTAGGCATTTCAACAAAATGTACAAGTGGCTAAGGTATGTTGAATGACAAATGGATATGAAATGAGTTTTTACATAATTGCACATTAAAAAATGGAAACTGAAATCAAAATATGATACTTGTAATGCCTGTTAGAATGGCACACCTTAAATCTATGTAGTGTTATGATGCAATGTTCTTTCAGTAAAATAAAAAGAAAAGATAGATAAGGAAAATGCCAAAGAAGAAATCTTTATGTGATAGACTTGTGTTTGTAATAGAGGAAAATGTTCAAATTCTTTTCTATGTGTGTTTATTGTCTTCTGTTACTGAGCTATGTTAGTTGAAACAAAGTTAAATAGTTGTTGAAAGCTTTAAAAGAAAAGTTTAGGGCTAAAATGAACACATAATAAATGTTTCTTTTTGAGAACAGAATGGTGGGTGGTTAGCCCTCTGGGCCTGTTTACAACATGGCAGCTGCCAGTTCCTGCACCACACAAACAAGAGTGCCTCCAGAGGGTACCCAGTAGTGTTTCCATTTACAAGGAGACTCCACCTTCCATCATAATCCCCTTGTCGAGTATTTTGTTTCAACAAATGAAAATGCTGTAGTCAGATCTGTGCAAATTTCATCTTTTGGCATGTTGTCTCTGCTCCTTAGAGCCTACTGTTCTCTCAACGAGAGTCCCACTATTTTCCATGTCACAATTCACATGCTAGTGGGGGTGAAGTGAGAGTAAACCTTCAGCTCCAGGCATAAGCTTTGTATCATTAATTCCTTCCACTGACCCCAAGCTCTCCATACCAGGTAGTATTCATGTGGTGACAGTATCCCAGCTTTTTCAACCCTTTTGATGACAGTGTCCTTTCTCTTTGTGGAAATGCTGGTCCTTATTGTTTTTCAAAGGCCATAATTCTTAAATAATATAGTTTTGCTGTGTCTGTGATGAGGAGGTGATCTCAAGATCTTACCAATCTGCCATCTTGGAACCAAAAGTCAAGAATTTTAAGAGATTGGTTAGAAAAGTCTAGAAAAGTAAAAGCTCAGTAGCAACTGTATATTGCCTGGTTTGGGGAAAACATTTTAGACTATAGCTTCATTCCAAGGATAAGAAATACCTCATCTTTACTTTTTTTTCTACTCCAAAGTCACTCTCTAGATGTTTCAAAAACTTATAAAAACAATTTTCAGCATTATTAAGCCTCTAAATTTCACAGATACCGATAATTACTCAATTGTAGTCTGTAATTTATAAAGGCTGATTTCTTAGGACCCTGCAAAGAGAAAAAAATCTAGTTATAGAATCCATGTAACATAGGGAGTTTTAGGTATGGCAGGCATCTGCACCCTGTGACCTAGAATTGAATTCCCCATCAACCTTTTTAGCATTCTCTTTATAAAGCAATGGCAGAGTCACAGAGAGAGAAGTGTAGCTGTCAGTTTCTACATTGTTTTCATTTAAAAATCCTGTCATTGTCTTTATGCTTATTTCCAAGGTGTGGGAGTTATCAGGTCACTCCAGGAACCCAGGGCAGAGTTAGGCAAGTGAGCCAGCAGAGGTTTAATCAGAGGGTAAAGGGATGGAGCTGACCAAGGGAAGTCCAGATCCAATGGGTTCAGGGTCGCTTCACATACCAGACAGGAGCAACAAGTAAGCAAGTTGGAGGTCCATTAGTGGGGAGCAGAGAGACAGAGAGGAAGCCAGCCAAGGGAGGCTGACCCCCATTAGTGGGGAACAGAGGGAGAGAGAGGATGGAGCGAGCCAGGAGGCTAAGACCCCATTAGTGGGGAGGCTGACTCGAGGCCTTGCCAGTGGTCTGAGTTTTTAAGGAAAAATCCCACATGGTGAGGAAGGGGGATGGAGAGAGGAGTCTGCAGACCAGGTTTCAGTTCCTGATTGGCCAAGGTGACATTGTCCTTTGAAGTTATTGGTGGTCTTCTTCAACTGATGTCATTCTTTTGCTTCTTAGTAAGGGTCTGTGCTGGTCACGTACTACATGTCCTACATGTTGAACTCATCCATCAGCTTTCCTTATCGATTCGGGTGCATCCACCACTGGGTGCTGGAGCCAGAGGCAATTCACTGTCCTGATAGAGGAACTTTAATCCTTGGTCTAAGGCTGCTCTTGTGGGGGTTCTGACAAGGGTTTGTTGGGTTCATTTGATTTTTAGAACTTGTTAAGAGATTCTTTTAAGTAGGCAAGATTTTAAAGGATTGTTTTATTCTCTACACAAAGCTTGCATTTTCAAACCTCACCACCCAAGTTCTTCCAGATTTCCAAAACTGAAGTCTAAAATTTCAAATAAAACTATAGGATACAGGTCTATAAGTATCTCAGTTGCCACAAGAGAAGTTGATGCTGGAAGGAAGGCAGATGATTTTTTACATGCAATTTTTAAGTTTTAATTTTTGTCTTGGCATCAGGTCTGGTTTCTACTGATGACTGAGTCATTAGGATAAATGCCATCCCATTCTTAAGTTTCATCTGTAATTGTCTTCTGACTGATACATTTTTTCATTATTTAAGGGTCAGAAATCATAATACTGATTGAAAATGAAATAGCATATACTCATTTCAGATGGAAGTGGTGCAATGAATATTTTGGGACTTATCTATTGTCAGTCTGGTTCACTGACTGGCCAGAAAGGATTAGACTGCATAGTTTAGCTAAGCAAAAGAGACCTACGAAATATTCCCTAGCTGAGTAGTAGCTCAAATAGGAGTACAGGACAAAAGGAAAAGGAGAAGAGAGACCTGTATAGAGTCAGGAGACTAGCTAAAGTAGGACAAGATGTATGATCTATGTCAGGACCCCCACAAAAGCAAGCCTTCAGCCAGGGATCAAAGTTCAGATATCAGGGCAGTGAATTGTCCCTGGCGCCACTAGGCTAAGCAAAGGAATGTAATCATCTGGATCCATAAAGAAAGCCCACGGACAAGTCTGGCATGCGGAATGTGTCCCACGTGTAGTAGTATATGACCAGGATGGACCCTCTGCACAAAGGAACAAAGGAATGGCAATAGTTAAAGAGGCCGGCTTCCAAGGACAATGTCACTTTGCCCCATCAGGAACTGAAACCTGGCCTGGCGACCCTCTCCCCATCCTCTTTCTTCACCATGTGGGTTTTTTTCATTAAAAACTCAGGTCGCCTGCACAGTGGACCGGGTCTGGACCTCTCTGGGTCAGCTCCATTCATTTACCCTCTAATTAAATCTCTGCTTGCTCACTCGCCTAACTCTATCGTGGGTTCTTTGAGTGACCCCAACCCCACAATCTAGACTGAAAGGAGACAATGATTTTTGTAAAAGCTACTATTGCTTGAGTGTCTTCAGTATTACAGTAATGTTAGACTTAAGAATGAGGTATTAATATTCCCACTGAATAATGAGAAAATGGAAACATGAGGCATTAAATATCATGTCCAGGATGGTTTATCTAATAAGTGGTAGATTTGGAATCTGAACTTCTCCTTTGTTCCTTTAGAACCATTTTGTTGCCTCCCATAATAAACAGAACTTATATAAATTATGATCCTACCAAACAGATGATTTGTTCTCTGTATTATTTCGTATTATTTTCTGGGTATAGTTAACCCTGGGAAACTCATATTGATCTGATTATTAAGGATCCCAAAGGTGTCCAGGTAAATCACGATCTGGATGAGTCAGGGTAGACTTTTCGGTATTACATCATGTTAACGTTCTGCTTGCCTTTATTAAGAATGTAAGGATAGGTACCTGTCAACAGAGAGTTCCAGTGTTTGCCACTGTAAATAGAAAAACCTTAGAATTTCTGTTTCTGATTTGTTGAATAGAGCAAAGGCTAAAGCATTTAACATCAATGAGTTGTTCTTTTTCAAATATTTTAGTTTACAAAACTGACACCCGTAGTGCCAGTAGAATCTTGGAATTGAAAGAGACTTAAAAAGATGAAAGATAACCTGGTTTAGCCTTTGCAGTCCATCCTCAAGGCATTTTAATTGTCAACAGAGATTGAATGCTGCTCCTATTTTTCCTGTAAAGGTATTTTTATCTAAATAATATTTATTATTTAGAAATGTCCAAACTAGACAGAAAAAAAGAGATTGCCAATAAAATAATTTTGTTCTAAATATAACAAACTGAAGCCCAGAAAAAGGAAATGATTTGTGTAGGAACACACCTACAATTGGAAAATGCTATGGGAATAATACCGGCAGTTTAGATTAATATCATGTCAAGGAAAGTGCAACTCCAGCCCATGAAAGCTGAGAAAGTGTCCCCTCTCTGCTTCTTCTAAAGGGAGGATGGTGTTAGAGCTATGGAGTTTGTGCGTGTGTGCTTTTGGGTGTGTGTGCGCGCTAGCGTGCCTGCGCTTGGATGTGTGCATGCGTGTTGAAGACTGCAAAACTATAGCCACTTATTGGCTTTGATAAAGAAATGCCATGGACTTGAGCATTTTACTTAGACTGAAAATGGCTTTCTGCCAAGAAAGACTCTACAAGTTTTTGGCTAGTGGCAAATGCAAGATAGGATCATTTTTGTTTTAGAGTCACTGACAATGTAGACCAGTCATGGTTACTAACCTAGACTCGAGGGGTGAGCAATCTGGAATTCTTTCACATGGACTGATCCTGGGTTTGCCTAGAATGAAATACGTCTTCCAAATACCTTCCACATCTGGATCCCACACTGTGAGACTTGGCAGTCTGATTGCTTTTAAAATGTTGCAGCATTGTCAGATAACCTGCCAGAATATGTTGAAATGGTACATAGTTTGGAATATTCCACATATGGGTAAGCATATAAGTCCTTAAATGCTGTTTTTCTTGTCCTTAATCTGTCAGAAAAATGTAAACATACAATCAGAAATTGTAGCAACATGGTTCATATTTAGCATATTTAACCATTTTTGTTTTAATATTCTCGGGGTCTGTGTCATTTAAAAGGTACATTGTTTAATGTAATAGCCAAGTTGCCTGGAAAGTCTCACAGGTATAGAGAGAGACCTCTAATGTAATATATTTTCCATGTGTACATCTCTTTACATAATTATATTTTTCACTGGGGATTGCTTTGGTTCAGTGGTAGTGAAAGCCTGTTGAGAAGGATTCTGAAGTTTCATCAAGGTTTTCCGTGGGAAATACTACCCGCAGTGTTTAGTGATTTTGGCATGAGTGTGAAAAGGGAGATCAGTGAAACATTGCCTTGTATTTAATACACATGAGAAATAGATTTTTTCTAACTTTTTGTTTTTTCGAATAGGTAATATATTAAAGTGGTAAACCATTTTAAATAGTACAGAAGGTACACGAGAAATTATTTTTCCCTCCCATTCTTCTCTCTCTATCTCCAAGTGCCATTTCTTAGAGGCAACTATTGTTGCAATTTCTTTCAGGAACATTCTCTTCTTTAAGAAAATATTTCTGTGTAAATATCTATTTCACACCGATTTTTGCATAATGCATGTATTTTCTGCATCGAGTAGCTTTTAAATGGCAAGTTTTTATCAAATGTATACTTCATAAAATTTTTAAAAACATACATATTCCAAAACATTAACATGTGCATTTTTTAAAAGGAAAGGTATAGGCAAGAATGAAGACTAGCAGGTATGCAGGCAGGAAGAAAGAGGAGGAAAAAACATTTGATTCACTGTTGTTTCAATTATTCATCCTGTTTGTTACCCCCTATCCGCAAGACCTGAACCTGGGTCCTTGGGATGTATGTGGGCTGTGCTCTTGGCTGAAGGAGCAGATCTAACCACTATTCCATCAACACATTACCGAACTGGGCACTTTAAATGGATACGTTATATAATAAGTGAATTATTAATATGATTGGATTAATATCTGCCATATTTGTTACTGTTTTCTATTAGATGTTCTTTTCTTAGTTCCTATTTTTTGTCTTCTGTTTTTCTGCCTTTGTGGTTTTAATTAAACACTTTGTATAATTCTAATCTATACCCTTACTTAGTATATCAGTTAGAATTCTTTCTTCACTCTTTTAAGTGGTTGCCTTAAAGTTTGTAATATATACTTACACCTAATTCAAGCCCATTTTCAAATAATACTATGTCACTTTGTGGGTAGTGCAAGTAACTTGTAATAACAAAATCATAATTCCTTCCTCTTGTCCCTTATACCATTGCTGTCAACCATTCACTTATCATAAAGTGTGCCTAATTATTATTATTTTGAACAATTTATCTGTTATATAAATTAAGAATGACATTTTAAATTTTACCTTAATTTATTCCTTCACTAAAGCTCTTATTTTCTTTACATAATTTGATGTTTTTGACATAATTATTTTCCTTCTCTTTGCAAAACTTCTTTTAACATTTCTTGCAAGGCTAATTTTTTTGGCAACAAATTTCCTCAGTTTTTGTTTGTCTGAGAACATTGTCATTTCTCCTTCACTTCTGCAGTTAATTTTATAGGGTTCAGAATTTGAGGGGTTTTTTTTCTCTCTCAGTACTTTAAAATTTCACTACATCACATTCTGTTTTGCATGATTCTGAGAATAATTTAGCTGTAATTCTTTTATTTGTTTCTATCTAGGTTTTCCCCTCGGCCATCCTTCAAGACTTTTTTCTTTATCTTTGATTTTCTGAAATCCAAATATCATATACCTACATATAGTTGTGTGTCTCTCCCATTTATTCTGCTTGGTGTCCTGTGAGCTGCCTGAATCTCTAGTGTGATGCCTGAAATTAATCTAGGTAAATTCTTAGCCCTTATGCTTTAAGTATTTCTTCTATGCCCTTTTATCTTCTCGTTCTGATATTTGCACTCTGCATAAGTTACACTTTTTGTAGGTGTGCCATTATTTTTGGATGTCATGTTCTGCTGTGTTTTTATTTTTCAGTCTTCTATTTGCTTTTAAGTTTTGGAAGTTTCTAAAATATCCTTGAACTCAAATTATTTCCTCAGCTATGTTCATGCTACAAATGAGCCTATCAAAGGCATTCTTTATTTTTGTTAGTTTTCTCCTTTTTTCATGGTTCCTTAGCATATTAATCAGAATTGTTTTAAATTCTCAATCCAATAATTGTAACATGGCTGCAATATCTAAGTCTCTTTCTTATGCTTGCTCTGTCTCTTCAAGTTGTGTTTTTTTTGTCTTTTAGTATGCCTTGTAATTTTTTGTTGAAAACTGGCCACAATATACTGTGAAAAAGGAACTTAGGTAAATAGAACGTTGGTGATGTGGTGGTAAGATGTGGAGAGTTGAGGAAGCTTCTATTATCCTATGAAATTAATGGGCCATTTCTCTTTGACTGTCAACTTTATGTTTCTCATATTTATCTTCCTTTTCCGTAAGATGGGATGACTAGAGGGGGCTGGAATTGGATAGTTCCCCTTTTTCATTCTGACAAAACCCCAGGAGGTTAGACTCTGGTAAATGAGTTTCTCTTAAGGTCAGATTTTTTTGTAAAGAACAGAATATTCTGGTGTATTTCACAATGGTTCTATTTTCCCTCCCCTTGCAAGCAATACACAGGGATTTTTCTCTGACATTCAGAGAGAGAGCCAAGTAGAGCTCTTAGAAGTAAAACTCACAAAACTGTGGGGACCTCCCTAAGACTTGGCCTTCTTGGAGGTGTTTTTGAACTTTCAGACATGTCCACACCGAGCCTCCAGCAATAGCAGTTCAGATTTTCCTTTCCCGGTACTGCTTTCCATAGTAGCTTCTGCTGGTGGGTCTGGTAAGTCATGATTTTTGGTATCTACCTTTTTGCCTCTCTAATTTAGGGGGGCAGTGGTTTTCCCTCACTTCTTTGTGAGACCTAAGAAAAGTTTTTGATTTTTCAGTTTGTTCAGCCTTTTATTGTTGTTAGGATGATGTGACAGCTTCCCAGATCCCTACATGCTGGACCAGAAACCAGAAGAATCTGCACTATGTGTTTTTCAGTTAATAAATTTTCTTGAAAATAGTTTCATATTACAACATTTAGCATCTCTTTTTTCCTTTTAACAGGTACATAAAATACCATTATATGAATATATAGTATATTTATTGAACAAAATGAAAACATGAATTCGAGAAGATTTATACACTCCTATGTTCATTGCAGCAGTATTTCCAGTAACCAAGATCTGGAAACGACTTTGGTGAATGAATAAAGGAAATGTAGCATTTATATATACAAACATTTTTATATACACACAGTGAAATACTATTCAGTCATAAAAAGGATGAAATCTTGAAAACACTCCCCTATAGGTGAATCCTTAGATTATTCAAAATTTTTGTTATAAACATTGCTGTAATGAATAACCTTGGACATATTTCTTTGCACCTATGTCCGTATGGATCCATAGAATAGGTTGTTGGGGCAAAAGATATAAACATCATTGTTAAATCTTCCTCTGATAAATTTTACCAATTATACTCTTATCAATGTGAATGTCAAATTCTGTCTATTTTCCAATGTAGTATTTTATCAAACAGCAAAAAACTCAAAAAGTACTGTTGAAAATGGTGTCTTATTGTAGTTTTGATTTATGAATTCCTAATAATGAGTGACTTTGACCATTGGTCCATTTGCTTATTTGCCATTTATTTTCCCTTCTTTATTTATGTCTTGCCACCATATTTCTATTGTTTTGTTTTTCTCTTTCTTGTTGATTTGTAGCACCTCTGTAAGTAAAAATAATTATCCCTTTATTGTGTGTATTGCATATATCTATTTCCCCAGTATGTAATTTTTTTTTGATTTTTTGACAGTGTGTCCTTGCCATGCAGAAATTTAAAAAAAAATTGGGGGGCGTTAAAACTAACTTTTCATCTGATAGTTTCTGGGCTTTTCATCTACTTAGGGGTTTCTTTACTGTTTTTATACTTCTGCTTTAAAAATATCATCTGGAATTTATTTTGGTATAAATTGGATATTAGTGATGCAATGTGATTTAATGTTTTTTTTTAGGTGGCAACCCAATAGATGCAATTTTTAAACTGTGGTATTTTGACTAAATACATACACATTTTCCTGTTTTCTATATAGCTGTTTAGTAATCTCATTTTATTAAATTAATATTATATTCGTAATAATATTCTGAAAAACTTAGTAGTTTCCAATTTTTGTTATTGTATATTATGCTATAATATCCTTTTTCATGTATAATTTCTTGTTTCTGATGAATTACTCCTATGGAATACATTATTGAGGGTGGAATAATTAAGTTTTGCTAAATACTGCTATGTTATTTTCCAAAAGTATGGCAGTTATTAATCCTGCAATTGATTAATAAAATATCATCAGTTTGGGGGTGCCATCTTTTTACTATTATATTCAATTAAAAGATGGAACTCCAAACTTACTTTAATTGGCATGTATTTGATTATTAAGGGATATGAGAAATTTTTCTGTGTTCATTAAATTTTTTTCACTTAGTGAAAATGTCATGAGCTTTGGATCAAATATTTTGGTTTTATGTTTCAGCTCTCCTATTTCCTATCTTTGGTATCTCAGCTCAAAATGTGTCTTATCTGATCTGTGAGCTTCTTTTTTGACAGTTGTATCTGTTTCATGTAAAAATACATAACTTGGAGTCTGATTAATGAAGAGTGCCTATTATTATTTCCCTTTGTGTGAATTGTATGTCATGTTCTTTGAAAAAAATCACATTGTGCAGAAATAGTAAAGATACGTGATGAGCACTAGAATAGGGGCAAGAGTCTTACTAGCAATAAGACCTTGACCAAATCACTTAGTTATTCTCAATATTGATATCCATGTAAAAATCAAGACCATTTCTATCTTGTCCATACTGTTTTTCTGAGAACTGAATGAGATAAAAGATGCAAAATAACTTGCAAAGCAATATATGCTTATTATTACTACTATGATGAAGAAAAGTGGATGATCAAAAGCCCTATGACTAAAATTGCCATCTAAGATAAATTATTCTGTTCTGTTCCTAATATTCTGAATTATGAGGTGTTATCAGTGGTTATCTCTGGTTCCCTAGAGAGAACTCTACAAGTTAGTAGTGATTTCATATGAAGAGGCAGGCAGACTTTTACTTAAAAAATATTTGTTGAGGTAACATTGATTTACAAAATAATATAAGACCATGTGTGTAGATTCACCATTCATCAAATATGTCAACATACCCTGTCCACCACCAAATTGTCAAATGTCCTCCCCTCTGTCCATTGGACCCCCCACTATTTGTTCCTATGATCCACCCTTTTTCCCACTGGTAACCTCATTTCTATTGTCAATGCTCAAGGCTTAGTTTTTGATTTGTAAGTTTATTTACTTTGTTTTGTTATAGTCCATCTGTGGGTGAGATCATCTGCTATCTGCCTTTCCCCTTCTGACTTATTTCATTTAACATAAACTCCTCTAGTTTCATCCATGTTGCTTCAAATGACAGGACTTCATCATTTTTAGAGCTTTGTAGAATTCCATTATGTATATATACCACATCTTTATTCATTCTTCTGAAAATGAGCACATAAGTAATTTCCAGTTCTTGGATATTATAAATAATGCTGCAGCAAACAAGAGGGGTTTCATATACCTGCAAATTAATGTTTTGTATATCACTTGAGGAATCTTCATACTGCTTTCCATAAAGGTTGCACTAACTTACACTCCCATCAGCAGTTTAAAATGGTTCCTTTTTCTCCATATCATTCCCAGCATTTGTTGTGTTCAGTCTTTTGGATAATAACCATGCTCACAGGCATGAGGTGGTATGTCATTGTTGTTTTGATTTGCATTTCCCTAATAAATTTATAAATTTATTTAATTCTTCTGCCCATTTTTTGATTGGGTTGTTTTTATGTCATTGATTTTTATGAATTCTATATATATTTTGGATATTAAACTGTTGTCAGATGTATAATGGGCAATTATCTTTTTCCAGTCAGTAGAATGTCTTTCTTTCCTTTTGGTGATCATTTCCTTTGCTATGCATAAGATTTTTACTTTCATGTAGCCCGATTTGTTTGTTTTTGTTTTTGCTTCCCTAGTTGTTAGTGTTCAGTCCCTAAATACTTCTCTTAGGCTGATGCCATGGATCATAATGCCTATGCTTTCTTCTAAGTATTTTGTGGTTTCCAGTCTTAACTTCCAAGTCTCAAGTCAATTTGAATCAATTTTTGTGTGTGGTGTTACAGAGTGGTCTAGATTCATTCTTTTGCATGTGACTATCCAGTTTTCTCAATGCCATTTACTGTAAATACTTTCTCCACTGTATGCTCTTGGCTCTTTTGTTATAAATCAAATGACCATATATGTGCGAGTCTATTTTTGGTGATTCAATTCTGTTCCACTGATCTGTCAAACTTTTGCTTTTGATATAAGGTATCCCTAGGGGAAAAAACACAAACATGAGGCAATTTAGAATACTTACAGGAAATTAAAGTTTATATATATTTATGGAGATAACTTGCAACAAACTCACAATAAATTATTCTCAAGGAAAATTTCTAATTCCTAGACCTTTGAAAGTCAGGACCATAGAACACTGGGAAGAAAGAAACATGCAATTGTTCGTTATCATTGTAATTGGTCCACAAAGGAAACTGAATACAGTTGAACTGAAGCAAAATGGCAGAGGATGTGGATCAAACATGTAATTTATTGGTAAAGTAGAAATTAGGCCAGGTACTTCCAAAGGAGCGCAGGCTACGAATATCCCAAGGACTTGGGTTCACGTCACAGGCCCGGGAAGAATAACCAGTATGAACAACTAAATAAAAATAAAAGAAAATGCTTGTTTCTTCTCTCTCTTCCTGCCTACACCCTTCCTTTAAAAAAAGAATGTAAGCTCTAAAGGTAGACAAATTTGAATGCCAATCTTGTATTTGTTACTTATCAGCTGAATTACATTGGCCAAATTGTCCCAGTTTTCTGTAAAATGGGACTACAGTAGTCCCTGCCACAGTGTATTATGAAGGTTAAATGAGATACAGTGGTTCTATTAATATGTTTACCTAGTAGTTTATAAAATATACTAAGTACTATAGAAATGTTAGCTACTATTATTAGCAATAGTATTAATATCTCAATTAATTAACATAATAAAAATTGCATGTGTGTGGTGTTTGTTTTTGAGAGAAAGAGAGAGCAAGAGAGAGAGAGAAAATAACCATGGTGGTTACCTCTTTTATTGAGTAACATTACACTGAAAAATACTTTTTTAAAGGAACCTATAAATACAAAATCTGACAACTGCCAGTGGAACAGATCAGTCTGGAGAGGAAAAGTAAACTTTTTATCTCAAACTTTGTAGAGGATCTTGGCAGTGGTGGAATAAATAAAGCTTCAGGAATTCAAAAGAAATAAAAATTGGTTATAAATATTTGGATGTTTGGTAAGAAATATGCTATTTGAGGTAATTCATAAAAATTAAGAGACGAGAGAATCTGTTAAAATTACTAAACAATTAGCAATGAAAAATGTAAATCAGAAGTTATTTCTGATCAGTTGTGCTGCAGAATAAATCCAAGTTCAAACTAAAATCCATTTTTTTTTCTCCACAGGTCAGCACTGCTTTTCTACAGATGTCAGCCTGACAGGAGAAAATCTCAGACATTTTTAGGAAGTGACAGTAAGTAGGTTATTAACCAAACCAGCCTTTCCTTCAAATCAAACAACAAATTCTGTACATGCCATGGCCATAGATTTTTTTAAAGCTCTTGTATGATGAATTTCAAGTCATGTTTACATTTGGTAAAATGCTGAATGTGGACCTTTACACGAGATATCCTAAGACCCAGATAACAGGTCTGCATAGTTCTCATTTCTTTCATATTTACCTATCCTAAGTGGTCAGATGATTTTTTAAAAGGATTCATTCGTGCTAATTTTTGGTCTAAAACTTCCCCATTATCAATAGATTAGATCTAAACTCTATAATATTATAACCTTTATAATAATGCTTTTGCATTTATTTTTTCAGCTTCGTTGTTTTCTGCTCTTACTTTCCCTTTTCTCCTCCAAACCCCACTCCTGATATCCACCTTGCTCTTATATTTAGCATGCATCAGAATCAGGTTAGACACACAAAAATGCATATTCTTAGGCTGTATCTCTTGAAATCAGATAATTCCCTCCAGGAACTGGAGTTTTTAACAAGCAAAGAGTAGTTGATAATCAGATCTCAGTTTGAGAAACAGTATGCTAACCCTGATTCCACCAAAAATCTTTTCATTTCTTGAAAAGTTTGCCTCAGTTGGTAGTTCCCCACCTTTATGTTCTTCTATTTAAATTCCTCTCCTCCCTTTTATTCTACGTAATTGACCTTCTACCAATCTTTCATGATTTGGTTCGAAGTTACTTCTACTTTTAAACGTTTGTCCAAACAGAATTAATATTCTTTCCCTATTTTGTATGCATGTTGAATGTTGATATTTATATTGATCTCTCTCAATCACTTTAGATTTTTGTCTAAAGGCTGAGACCTTGGTCATTTTTGTATCACACTCTAAAGTTTGGCACAGTGTCTAACACATAAAAATAAATGCCTGAGAAATTCTTTTTGAAAGAATGATTAAATGAGTTGATGGAGGTCCTTGACTTTTATATTCAATATCAGATGAAATAAATGCATCATGGTATTTCTTTCTTGTAATTTAGAAATAATTTGGCTGAATTCTGTCTGGGGGCTGTAGATATTAAACAGTTTTCCTTATAAAAATTTAAGAATTAAGCATCTTGACAAATAATCCATTATAAGATTTTCATTCTTTTATTAGTAGCTGAATAGTTAAAATACAGATTTGAGATTATAGTTGGTATGACATTTTCTAAATTTTAAATAGTAAAATGTTCTGTGCCTAATGGAGAAGTTTATTTAGCAAAAGAGAGCTTCAGATTGCATATACATTAAATGACTTTAAACATAATCTGAAAGGTTATATAACAAAGCCTTATGATAAAAAAGTATTTACTATAGCAGGTGGTCTTATTTTGAACATAGGTACAATGACATTAAATAAGAAATATTTGAATCCAAACCAGTCTAAATATTTGATATTTGGGAAACGTTTTTGAAGCAAAGGCTGTCAGAAATATATGTGTAACTGATATGTAAAATTTCTATCTTGTCCTTTATTTCAGACTAATAAAAAGCACTTCCAACTAAAGGATAAATATGCTAAGTAACAGTCATTCATTTGAACAATATTTATTGAGCTCTTATTTTGTATCAAATTTAGTATAGACCAAAGGATGCATTAGATAGCCAAAGAGACATCTTTCCTGCTAATAGAGATTATTTTCTTGTATAAGAAGAAAGTCAGTGAATAAAATGTGATTATATGTGTATATGTGTGTGTGTGTTTGTATGCTACGTCAGATGATGAGAAGCACTATGATCTAAGACAAAGCAGTCTATGGGGGTTATTTTAGTTAGGGAGGGATAGGAATCCTTTTGTAAGATTGTTATTTCAGCAGAGATCTAAGAGAAATGAGGAACCAGATCATGTGGCTATCTGGGGAAAGAACCCCATGTAGTAGGGATTGCACTTGTGAAGACCTCATGGGCAGAGTGTGCTTGTGGACTGGGAGGTATACCAATGAAACCAATGTGACTTAAGTAAACGCCAAGAAGATTAGGAACTGAGGTCTTTGAGGTAGAAGTCATGGCTCTGTGTATGTGGGTTGGGAACATGAAGATTATATCCCATGGGGTGGCATGGGGGGGCGCGGCTTTTGAAAAGGGGCATGCCATGATGTGACATTTGCTTATGTATTGTCTGCATGAGTTGTGTATTTCCTTCTAAATTCTTCATTAGTCATTACTGGCCACACATTAGTTCACCTCTTTGTTTAGAAATCAAAGAGCATGGCAGGAACAACTTAAGTAGTTTAACAGAATTGTTAATGCTAGTAATTATGTTTGATAATAACAGCCATTTGCATTCATTTTCAGCATCATCATTGCTATAGCAACAAAGTGCATAAATGCTACTTAATGTGGCACCTGCTGTGTGTACTCTGCATGCATATTTCACACAATCCTCACAACTACCTGTGAGGAGGTGCTTTTATTCCTATTTTTATTTGCAGAAGCATGAATCACTTGATTTCCAGAAAGTATTTCATTTATGCAAAACCTCATTTATTTGTTTAGGTGTAAAGTAAAAAATACAAGATAATTCAGTGCATGGCTGATTTTTGTGGCATTACTTGCTTTTGTGTTGTTTATAACAGCCTGGTTTAATCTAAATGGTAGATACTGATTCAATGTCCTGTATTCCAGGTACCATGCTAAATGCTTTATATACATTGTCTCATTTAATTCTTACAATAATCCAGACAAAGTAACTGGAACTCGGAGATAGGAAGTAAATTATCCAAGGTCACGCATTTAGGAAATGGTAGAACTCAGACTAAACTTAGGTCCGGTTGACTCCAGGGATTGCGCTTTTAACTGCTATGCTATATGATTAAATGTGGGTGAAAATGAATCGAGGCATTCCAAATCTTTTGAAGTGCATTTGGTGTAACATTTCAATAGCATATTTATTCATTTTATTTTTATTCTGTGAACATAGCATCATCAGTAGTTTAAGGCTTATGTTGATTTTGGAGTGGTAATATAACCCAAGTTTTGATAAATCTCTAACATAACCTTACTGTTCCTTCTTTGTCAGTCTCTGTGACAGTCAGCCACATCATTACCTTGATCTATCCATATTATCAGTGTGTTGTTTATCTAATCATTTCAAATGTCTAGTCCTTGAGACCAATGATGACCGTGGTGTGTCAATCATTTTGTATATGTATCGTGGAAAAATACACTTGTCATTTCAGTCTGTCAACA
>RJWH01010035.1:0-19022 GCA_004363575.1 Solenodon paradoxus
TTCCTTTTTAAGGCAGAGTAATATTTTATTGTATGGGTATACCACATTTTATCGGTTGAGAGAAACTTAGGTTGCCTCTACCTTTTTTTTCCGCAAAGGAAAGGTGTAGACAGGAATGAAGGTGAGTAAGCAACCAGGCAGAGAGAAGAAGCAGCGTTTTATTTTTATCTCTGTGTTCACACTGGTTGTCCCCTCCTCCCTCCTTGAACTCAGAGGTGTGTGGCCTTCACTCCTTTGGAGGCCATTAACCTAATCTCTGCTCCACCAGGGCACACCTCCACTGCCTTTTGACTATTGTGAAAAATGCTATGAAAATGGGTGTGCAGATATCTCTTTGAGACACTGCTTTCAATTTTGGGGGTATATATCTAGAAGTGGAATTACTGTAATTTTATGTTTGTTTCATTTTGATTGGCCTCCTCCCCCCCAACCCCCACCTCCCCCGCGCACACACATACTCCCCTTACAAGTTAGGGTTTATTTCGGGGCTCTGTTCTGTTGCATTTGTCTGATGCCAGCACCATACCGTTTTGATTATTATAGTTTTGTAATAACTTTTGGAATCAGGAAGTGGAAGGCCTACAGCTTCTTCCTTAATTGTTTCTTATAAGGCAATTTTTTAAAAATTTGTTTTATTAAAGAAAAGTGCAAGCAAGAATGAAGGCAAGTAGGCAGGTAGGCAGGAGAAGAAAAAAGAAACATTTAGTTATTTTTATTTGGTTGTTCCCCTGGGCAGCAAGCAGGTCACGAACCTAGATCTTTGGGATGGATGGATATATGTGCACTATGCCAGCTGGAGGCTTTGTACTTACCTGCTAAGCCACCAGGGTGTGCCTGTTTATTAAATGTTTGCTTTTTACTTTATTAAAAGTTTAACCCAGTAAAGGAAGCAGAGACAAACGTGACATAAAATTACTTGCGTGCCCTGCTCTACAATGGTCTCCTTTTGGAGATGGGTGCCGCTGTAGAGTCCGGCTTCTTGTTACCTTTGCTCAAATAAGCTGTCAGTACTTGTCTCACTGTCTCTTCCACACTCACAGACTCCTTTTCACGGCCCATCCCCATTCCTACATTTGCTCACACGCGTCTCAGTGAGAGCTCTTGGACCTTGTTGCAATTGGAGTTGAATGCTAAGGAGCCCCCTCAATAATCTTCCTCTCAACACACCCCTTCAGGGCAGGTCCTTAGGCCCTGTTTGGAAGAGTGATCTGGGGAGAGTGAAACAACTACTGAGTCTGCTGAGAACCTCCTGTTCTTAAAGATCTTCCATGTCTACATCCTGCCAGGCTTTTGTTTTCTTTCACCATTGGGGTTGTGATTCACTAGTCTTGACTAGTTTTGGGGGGGGCTCCCACTTCCTTGGCTGCTTTCCCTTTCTAAGCCAGCCAAGTGTGCTGGAGGAGTGTTCTGTGCTGCTTCCCAAAGCCATGCTGGCACAGGCACTGGAAGCCCCCTTCTTGAGTTAGTGCTGTGGTCAGCCCTTCATCTAGCACAGAGCCCACTATCTGCTTTAGTCACCACTTTCAGTTTAACCCCTGCTGTTGCCTGAACTATTTCTTCATTCGGTTCCTTTTGCCGCCAGTTGATCTTCCAAGAGTCCCTGTGACTGCACCTGATGCCCACTCTGGATTGGCGTTTCCTCTCTGCTCAACTTTGTTCTTTCAGAAGATTGTTTTGGCTATTTAAGGTTTTTGTTTCTTTTGTTTTAAGGAAAGATGCAGGCAGGAAGAAAGAGGAGGAAGAAGCACCTTTATTTTTATTTAGTTGTTCACACTGGTTGCTTCCCCATTCCTGGGACTCGAACCTAGGGACATGTGGCCTTGTGCTCCTTTGGAGACGATTGACCTGCTGCTCCACCAGGATGTGCCAATTTGAAGTCTTAAAGATTTTGTGGTAAAGCATTAGAGGAGTAACTATGAAAAATATCAAAACGGTGTTCTCTATAATGATTGTTTTATTCAGTGCAGTAAAATGTGAAACAAGTTAGAGATATAAATTATAGAAAAGAAGAGATAAACTTTATTTACAAATGCTGTGATTTCGTATCTAGATAACTAAATCAAAAAGAACAAACAGATGATTATAAAGAATAACAAAGTGACTGGCTAAATGAAATGTGTGAAAATTACATAATTTCAATGTAAGCAGTATTAGAAAGATAGGAAAAAATTAATCCCGTTTATTGTAGCTTTAGATACATGAAAATGGTCACAGTGCTAAATGAGAGGTAAACTTTGATGGGATAAGGTTTTATCCCTTGGGGTTTAATTTATACCTGAGGGGGTGTGATCTAGGCTGAAGGCCTGAACCGGAACTGTGTAAAGCTGGGCGTTGGGAATGGGCAACCTGTCTGTGAAGCAGGACTAGTAAAACTGCCCTCCAGTTCAGGACATAGCACAGAAAGATGCCACTTGACTTTGGATTGTAGCTGTTAAAAGCCACCTGGAAGAAATTGAAGCTCTAACCTCGGAAATCCTGGATAGAAAAACTGATAAATAGCTGTGTCCCGCTGGAGTAGCAGTGGGGTCCATTGCCTCTGATGGATGCAAGCCACATATTCCTGGGTTCCGAAGTCCCAGACCCCAGGGGGAAGCAACCACTGTGAGCACCTAGATGGAAATAAAATAGAAATGCTGCTTCCTCCTCTCTCTCCCTGCTTGCCTGCTCACCTTCATTCCTACCTGCACCTTTTCTTAAACAAAAACAGAAACAAGAAAACTAATAAATGTTTTTGGAACTAATGAATGTTACAGGGCATTGATGGGGGCAGCAATGAAACTGTTGGTGAGAGGTTTGCTTCTTAAGCCCTGCCAGAGTGCGCTCATACAGACCTTACAAAACATCTTCGTAAAAAGATGCAGCAAACTGGAAAATTTGCTAATAATAATAGACCAGTTTATAAAAAGACTTGCTAATCTCTAATATAGTCCATATTTGATTTTTGCCTTTGTCACAGTGAAGTCCTTTATAACTGGCTTTGCTTTGTTTTAATATTCAGGGTCATATGAAGAATCATGCATTGAATCTAGTCATATCTTTTTATCTTCCCTTTGTTCTGTTTTTGTGTGTCTGTGTGTGTGCCTTTTTTTGTTTTTGTGATAGTGACTTTTTCCCCCTCCTCTTTCAGCTCCTGGTCTTGAATCGGGGTCCTTGGTCCTTATATGGCTTGCACCTCAGTCTCCTTAGCCGACTGAGCCACAATGTGTGCCAAATAGTGACTTTTTTTTTTTTTTAAAGGAAATGTATAGGCAGGTAGGAAGAAGAGGAGGAGGAAGCATTTCATTTGCTTTTATTTAGTTGTTTATCTTGATTGTTTTCCCTACGCCAGGAAGTGAACCCAGGTCTTGGAATGTATTTGAACTGTACCTGACTGAAGTGGTAGGTCCAGCCTCTACGCCACCGGGGCCACAACTAGTGACATTTTCGAAAGAGCATTCAGTTGCATAAAAGCCTCTGACTAAGTCCCTTTTATTGGACTGTATGCTGTTCTCCATCAGAGCATTTGTGTTATTTATTCCTGCTCACTAAATTTAATTTGTAATAATTGAGATGCTGTACTCAGGAAAGGACAGGGAAAGGAAGAATTAAATCATTTTCGTTCTTTTCTTTTTTCTTTTGGTTAGACACATGGGATAGACACACAAAGATTGGTTAGACACCAAAGATCCTTGTGCCCCTGCATTTATATTTCAAACACTACGGTGTACCCCGCTATCGCGTACAATTTATAATGTCTCATCATTACTTTTTTGCTTGCTGATAAAATAGATTAAGTTTTCTTTTGTCTGTTCATCACACTTGCATTTTCTTTTGAAAGTGAGGCATATTTGCTGGGTAAAGTGGGTAGTCATATGGTTTTATTGCTATCCAAGGGGAAAAATGCTTCATAATGATTATCATGAAGATAATTCATGAACAGAAATATTTAAAAATTGGATATGGGAATATTCAATTTAAATTTTTATAGAATTCTTATGTAAATAAAGCACTTATTTTCATTTAAAACATGGAATGTTGTATAATTATAGGAGTAAGTCTTGTTGATTTCAAATGCTTTGATTTACTCTCAGCTTCTGTTTAATACACATACATACATAATGTTTTTGTGTGTGGCTTCACAAGTATCTTGGTATGAAGCTCTCCGGTATATTGTGTTAATTTTTAAAATTAGTTTGTTTAAAGGAAAGATACAGGCAGGAAGGGAGAAGAGGAAAAAGCATCTTCATGTTTTTATTTAATTGTTCACACATGGTTGCCTGTCCCAGGGCCGGGGACTCAAACCCTGGGGTATGTGGCTTGCTCCTTCAGAGATGATTGGCCTCATCACTGCTCCACCAGGGCATACCTATTGTGTTAATTATAGTTTAAAAAAGAGTGCTTCAAGGAAAGGAATTCTTAATACATCTTAGGAGGTATATAAGTTATTTCATACATTAAGGCTTTACCAGGTTGCTTTCCTAACAGCTTTACTGAGGTATAATTCATATACCATAAAATTCACCCATTTAAAATCTGTAATTCAGTGTTTTCAGTATATGCACAGATGCATACAGCCATCAATGGTTTCAGAACATTTTTATCACCTCAAAAAGAAAATCCCACTTTTTAGCTACCATCTTTATCTGCTTATAATATAAGCAGCCACTAATAATATACTTTCTGTGTTACGTTTCCCTATTCTGAATTTTCATTTGAGTAGAATCATTTAAAAGTGACTTGTTGTGACCGGCTTTTTTGGCAAAATGTTTTCAAGGTTCAGTTATATTGTAGCATGTATCAATATTTGATTCTTTTTTATGGCCAAATAATATTCTGTTGTGCCACATTTTGTGTGTCCACTTATCAGTCGGTGGACGTTTGGACTGTTTCCACCATTTGGCTTTTGTGAGCAACGCTATGGATGTTTGTGTTCAAGCTTTGTGCACACATTTTAATTTTCTCTTATACACCTACAAGTGGCATTTCTGATTCACATCGTGTCTCTGATTGAAACTGCCTGTTTTTGAAAGCAGCAGTGTCATTTTTCATTTCCACAGCCGTGTATGCGGGTCCCAGCACCTCTTATTGTCTTTTTGATTCTAGCCATTCTAGTGGATGTAACGTCATTATCTTACGGCTTTGATTTTTTTTTTTCCACTTTGTTTAATGATGTTGAGCTGCTTTTTGTATGCTTGTGGTCCATCTGTAAATCTTTGGGAAAATGCCTCTGCAGAGTTTTTGACCATTTAAAACTTGGATTATCTTTAAGAGCTCTTTAAGTTTGTTGTCAGATACATAATTTGCAGTGGCAAATATCTTCACCATTTTGTGTGTTGTCTTTTTACGTTGTTGATCATGTTCTTTCAGTCACAAGTTTTTCGTTGTTTTCTTTTTGTTGTGGCTATTGTCCCCATGCCCATCTCCTTTCCAGAGTCTTTGGTCTGTCTGTGGACTGTGCCCCAGGCACAGACTTAACCTCTGAGCCACTAGGACTCACCATCAATCACCAAAGTTTTAATTTTGAAAAAGTTCATAAATTTTTTCTTTCATTGTTTGTGCTTTTGATGTTATATCTAAGAATACTCCCATTTGCGATCATGAAGAATTACCCATAAGCTTTCTTCTAAGCGTTTTATGCTTTTAGTTATTAAATCCTCGAATCATTTTGAGTTGATTTTTGTATATAAAGTGAGGTAAGGGCCCAACTTCATTGTTTTGCCTGTGATTAGCTGTCCCAGCACTGTTTGTTAAAAAGACCATTCTTTCCCCAGCTGAATGGTCTTGGCACCTTGTCAATAATCACTTGTCTGCTGATTATGGATGTCTCTCTGGACTTTGAATTCTATTCCCTTGATCTGTCTTTATGCTAGTACTAACTGCTTGATTACTGTTAACCTTGTGGTAAATTTTGAAGTCAGGCATATGAGCCCTCCTACTTTATTTATTCTTTTTTCAGGGTTGTTTTATTTACCTCTTCTTGTCCCTTGGAATGACGTATGAATTTTAGAATCGGCTTGTGATTTTCTACAAAGAAGTCATCTGGGATTCTGATCGGGGTTCCTTGGGATTTATAGATAAGTTAGGAGAGTGTTGCCATCATAACAATGTTAAGTTCATGAACATGGGGTGTTTTTCCATTTATTTAGATCTTGAATAGTAAAAACTACAGGTTTTTCCTTCCTATTTCGGGAAACTCCTAATTGTGTTTTCCCTTTGTCTTTTCTGGTCATCAGATGTGTGGAGGTTTCCCCCCCACCCCTCTGTGACACCAGTTAGGTTTCTTACAACAATTTTTACTTTTTTTTTTTTTTTTTTAAGGAAAGGTACAGGCAGAGATGAAGGTGAGTAGGCAGGCAGGCAGGGAGAGAAAGGAGAGGAGAAAGAAGCATTTCATTTTATTTTTATTTACTTGTTCACATTGTTTATCCCCCCCGCAGACCTGGGATGCAGACCTGGTCCTTGGGATGTATGTGGGCTACGTTCCTTCAAAGGCGGCTGACTTAGCTACTACTCCACCAGGGCGCGTCAGTGTCCTACAACTTAACCCAAATCTGACACCCTTCTTAGAGATAATAACAGATCCCATAAGTTAAGGGCTCAGTACCTCGTGACTGCTCTCGCCCCTCTTCGGCTGCCATTTGCAAGGGTAGCTCCCACGTTAGCCACAACTTGTGGTTTGGCCACAAATTGTACGGTCCCGCAACCCCCTTCTTAGGTTCACCTAATTTACTAGTGAGTCACAGAAATCAGAGAAACATTTGCCTTTACCAGTTTGTAAAGGACATGGTGAAAGATACAGATGAACACCCAGACAAGAGGCATAGGGTGACACCGGGAGGAGGACCTTGCGCACGAGCGCTCCGCCCTGTGGCGCCTGGAATGCGCGCACCTACCCGGAAGCTTTCAGGCTGTCACGTGGGCTTAGCTGACCGCTGACTGCGTTCCAGGCCTCTCTTCTCCAGCAGATAAGGGGCAAACTGAGAATTCCAAGCTTCTAGTCCTGGCTTAGTGTTTCTAGAGAGCAGCCGTCATCCAGGAGCCAAAGACGCTCCTGTGACCCAGAAGCGCCTCGGCTCTGTGTGAAGAAGCGAGTCAAAGACCAAACATTAGAACAAGAAATACTCCTAGTGCTCTTGTCATTTAAGAAATTAGAAGCATTTCAGAAGCTCTGCGCCGTGCGCCAGGGGCAGAGTCCCGTGTATATACATATGTATATTCCATTATCTTACAGATCTGTAGTTTCTTGCAATAATTTTTGATATTTTTTGCAGTGCAAGTTTTATACTTTATTTCCTAAGTATTTTATTCATTTTGATGGTGATGTGAAAGGAATTGTTTTCTTACTTTCGTTTTCAGATTATTCATTGTATATTTGTAGCAATAAATTGCTTTTGTATATTGATTTTATATCCTGCAACCTTGCCTGAACACATTAGTTCTAATAGTAATCTAGTGGATCCTTGAGATTTTATGTATATGTGATCATATCAACCATGAATTGGGATAATTTCATTTTTCCCTTTCCAGTCTGAATGCCTTGTGTTTTGGTGTGGGGGTTGCTGCTGAAGTTAGAATCTCCGGTACAATGTTGGATGGAGGTGGTGAAAGTGGGCATCCTTGCCTCACGTCAGGTCTTAGGGGAGGTGTTCATCACTAAGTGTGATGTTAGCTGCAGCGCGGTGTTTTTGTTTTGTAGGCGCCCTTTAACAAGTTGAGGAAATTCCCTTTTGCTTACACGAGAAAATCTTTATTTTGCCTTCAATTTTGAAAGAGTACTTTGCTTAATAATATAGGATTCATAGTTGATTCCCCGTCCCCAACACCCACACCTTCTAACCACTTTGACTGTGTTATCCTCGTGCCTTCTGGGCTCCATTATATGTAGTCAGGTCACCTGTTGAGAACTACCTGTTGCAGCTCTCCTCATGAGTGATGCATCGTGTTCCTGCTTTCAGGATTTCATTTTTCCTTCTGCTGTGTTTGTTTGTGGGTCTCTGTTTATCTACTTGGAGTTTATTTAGAAAGCTTCCTGGGTGTATAAATTCTTGCTTTTCAATAAATTTGTGATGTTCTCAGCCATTATTTCTTTGAATATTTTTTTCTCTTCCTTGTTTTCTGTTTCTGGTACTGCAGCTATGTTCATGGTGATATGCTTAACAATTTCCAACTTTTCTCTGAAACTCTTCTTTTTTCTGGTTTTCAGCTTGTATATTCTCTGTTCGTTTATCTTCAAATGCACTAATTATTTCTTCTATCAGTTCAGTTCTACTTTCTAGTACACTTTTAATTTCAGTTGTACTGTTTAACTTCAGAATGCCTGATTTTTTTTTTTTTTTTTTAAGGAAAGGTACAGGCAGGAAGAGAGAGGTAGAAGTAGTACTTTATTTTATTCAGTTTTTCATTGGTTGTTTCCCCTCTTGAACCGGAGACCGTGAGATGTATGTGGACTGCTCCTGGTTTAACCCACTAAGCCACCAGGGCACACCCTGATTTTGTGTGTGTGTGTGTGTGTGTGTGTGTGTGTGTGTGTTTGTGTGTGTGTGCACACATATAATTTCTGTGTCTCCCTTAGTATTCTCTAGCAACATTGTCATCCATACCATTCTTTACTTTTTATTATGGTTTCCTTTAATTCTGTGAGCATATTACTAATGGCTGTTTTGAAATATTTTTTGTTAAATCCAATATCTGATTGTTTTCACAGACTGTTCTTTTGTGTGCCTTTTTTCCCCTCCCTTAGTGTATGGACCATGCTTTTTGTTTTACATGCCTCGTGAGTTTTTATTGGAAGCTGTTTTTTTGTTTGTTTTTTTTTTCCCTTGTTTTTATTATTTTTTATTTTTAAAGGAAAGGCGTGCCCTGGAATGAAGGTGGGTAGGTAGGCAGGCGGGAAGAGAGAGAAAGAAGCTTTTTTTTTTTAAATTTTTGTTTAGTTGTTCACACTCATTGTTTCCCCCTGGACCAGGGATTCAAACCCAGCAGTGTGTGACCTGTGCTCCTTTGGAGGCAGTTGACCCAATCACTGCTCCACCAGGACAGGCCAAGGAGCTGGTCATTTTAGATGATGCAGTGTAGCAACTCTGGGTATTGATTTCTCATTCCATCCTTGGGATTGTTATTTGGTTTTTGTTTAGTGGCTGGCTGGATTATTTTTAGTCAAGTCTGTTATACCACTTTACCCCAGCGTGAAGCCTCTGTTGGGTTCCTCAGACACAGCTTTACCTTTGCCGATAATTTGCTTAGAATGACTCCTGCCAGAGTGTCTCCCTGACCAACCCAGCTGTCAAGCTCCTCTAACTGAGGGGATTGCTGTTTTGTTTTCAACGATGCCCCGAGGCATAAATTCCTCTACAAAATAATCCACCGTTACTGGGGATTTTTTGAAGCATTTCTGAGGTCAGTGTTGGTATTCTCAGCCTCAGACTTATCACACACACACATAATACACACACATAATACACTATAATACGTATCACACATATGTGCGTATACATATTTATTTATTTTAAGAGAAGGAATGGGGAAAGAAGCTTTTCAGGAAGGAGAAGATCTTTAGATTTAAATTAGTCCAAACTTTGTTAGAAATAAAGTCAGTACCTTTGGGCAGAGATTTGGTGTTATGTGTTTCTGCTTGTACTCTAAGCAAAATAACTGAGCAGGGGCTCTGGAGCTGGGAGGGAGGGCAGTGCAAGCTTTTCTGTGAGTGACATTCTGACTCCAGGAGCTGAGCCCTAGAGGAGGAGGTAGTGGGAGAGCAGGGACATGCCCATCAGTCTTAAATCCTCTTGTCGGTCTCTCCTGCTGTGGAACCATCTCCTAACTTGGTGAAAGGGGTTATCAGGGACCCAGTATTCTCAGTGTGCCTTGTCTAAAGTAGAGCCTATTCCTTGAGGGAGTTTGGCGGAAGAGATCCCCCTGCCTTTGATGGTACTTGCTTGGTACTTAGCCTCAGCACCAGGGGGCCTGGGGACAGGGTGAGAAACCTGAAGTCCTGCTATTCCCTTGAAGAAAGCTTTTAGACTGAGAGCTGGGAGTGAGAGGGGAGCCCTGTGTTCCTGACTGCAGCAGTCTGGAGCCTTGCCAAGATGGGAGCAGGGAGGGAAGGCAGTGATCTTGATTCAAATGCTATAAACGTTCACCTTTCAGACTGATTTTTCATAGATTTTATGGAATAGTTCATTTGTTGCTTACCTTTAGAGACATTTCCAGAGGCTTCGAAAGCTTGTTTTTAAAATAATTTTCAACAGTTTCACTGATGAACAGACCAGTAGAACTGTTCGTGATGTCTCTTGTAACTTTTCAAGACATGACCCAGAAACCATTCCCTTCATTATATGACCCCCTGGCTACCCTTCATGAGGAATCCTAATATACTGCCTAACATCTCGGTTTCAAAATACTACCTGTAGGACACAGGAGACCAAGAAAATTGATTTTCCCTTACTGTCCTTAAAGAATGAAATCACTACATGCCAAAGTACTCTGGAAGGGAAATACATGCTTGAGCACAGAGACTGTAAAGAAAATGACACCAGTAGCAACTAAAGGTTGGAATGTGAGGGCGCTGCGCTGTTCTGTAGTTAATCGAGTTCCTTTCAAGTTGGCTTGGGGGTTCTGCAGTTACGCTGAGCATTTTTTTTTTTATAACCTGATTTAGACATCAAAATTAGCAGTCTTAAACGAATTTCTTAGGATTTTCTCCTTTTTTTCTTTCTTTCCAGGGGCCACTCAATAGTGAGTCTTCCAACCAGAGCTTGTGCAGCGTGGGGTCCTTGAGTGACAAAGAAGTAGAGGTGAGATGCTGCATCCATTGCAAGACTACATATTCGCACACTTCCAGTCTGGGTTAGAAGACAGCACTGCATAGTAACCCCAGGGGTGCTGTTAGGGTCGTGTTAGCAGATCCTGCGTGAGTCATGTCTTCTTTGTGTCTGTACAGCTGCTATGTGGTCCTGATGGGTTTTTATTATTACTGTGTATGGGTGGGTTTTTTTTAATTTTTTGCCTAGTTGGTGTCAGTGATGGGCAGATTTTGCAGCTGTAGCCAAATTGACTTAGATGACTTTGTATTTTCACACTTGTCAGTTCTTCAGCACAGAAGGTCAGTGTAGCCTGGCCAACTTTAGTAAGTAGAATTTGCAGATTTTTTTTTGTATAGGTAAATAATTTGGCGATGGTGATAATATGGAGATGGTCCCAAATATGCAGCCACCTACTTTACAGTTAGATCAAACTTTGATTAGAGTCAATTTATAGATTATGCATGTCTATCCTTTTTGAGAGAAAGGGATTGAATTTAAGCCCTTTAAAGTAGAAGTACTCTAACAGTTGTCTGAGAACTATTTTTTTGCCTTATTTGTACATTATAAAATATCTTCTTTAAACTTTTTAGCCCCCCTGGATTTACAGATGAGTAAATTGCAGCTTTGATATTGTAAGCATCTTGCCAAAAATTACCTGGGTGGTTTGTTTCCAGACCCTGCCCTCTTTCTATGACCCTACAGGGTGCTACTCATTTAATAAATATGGTGTTTTGTACATACTACCTATTTCTCATAATGTGAAATATTTAACAAAATGCTAATTGTGATATATATGGTATTTGACAGACTCCTGAGAAAAAACAGAATGACCAGCGAAACCGGAAAAGAAAAGCTGAACCATATGAAACTAGCCAAGGTAGTAAAAATTTCACACTAATAAAAATACAAAGTTTTGTGTACTTAAGTAAAATTTTCTAGCTCCACTAAATTATTATCTAATACACAAGGATTCCTAACAAAGGAGATTTGTGTACCTAAGGGAATTGCAGGCTGTTTATTATAGCTACCATTTGATACACACTTGACAAAACAGTGTTAGTTCTTTGGGGACTCATGTGTTCCCTGTTGTAAGTTAACAATTATCTCACCATGGATTTTTCTTGAGACTGAGTGTGCATGGTACAGAGACGAGGTTATGTTAGAATTTTCACTTTGTCTTGCTTTAGATGAGTGATTTGCTAATAATAGACAATCAGAAATGTTTTCACTGACATGGCTGCCCTTTCTACATACTCTTCTTCCATGTGAGTTATTTATCATTTGCATCCAGTAGAATTAATTTGTAAATATGATAGTTACAATGTCAAATGAATATATTTATAAAACAAAGGAAGGATAAATTGGTTCTCCCCGCCTCCCCACCTCTACTCTTAAAAATGAAGTCACTGTCTTTTTTTTTTTTCATTAAAAAAATTTTTTTTTTACAGAATATTTTTTACTTTTATTGGAAAAATTCTAAGAAATTTTTTCACAATTGTGGTAGTTTGTTAGTTTATAAGAGAAGGACTAACGAATTTTAAAGGAAAGCAAATGGAAAAATTCTTCCAATCTCTACTTACTCAGCATTTTATTTCATGGAGGAAACTCCCTGTTCTTAGGATACAGGTATTTTGACTCATTTGTTAGAAGTAAAGCTGACCCTTGGATTGACGGTACATTTTAGCGACTGATGGCTTACATGTGTCCTGGAAAAGCTATACTTACTTTGGTTTCATTTTCAGGGAAAGGCACTCCTAGGGGACATAAAATTAGTGATTACTTTGAGGTAAGTTAAACTTTTTGGAAAAAAATGTATAAATCTTTGTGTTCATTTAAGGCTTTGGAAAGCAGTATTTTGCCTTTACTGTGCTCTCTCCCCTCCCCGTCTTCCTCAAGCTAATGCTGCCCCATCTCGCTCTGTAAGAGGAAACTACGGCTCACTTCTAAGTTTAAATTTATTATGTGTCTTGTCTGTGATGATATAAAAATTCACAAATGAGGTGATTTTTCTCTTGGCCAGACTTAAGTTTCGTGTCTTAAGAAGATTGAGGTGAAATGACTTGGACTTCTTCTTCTGTCCTCTTCCCATTAGTCCAGTGAAACATACAGCGAGCTCACTGACCCATCTTTAGTGGTTTCTCAAGGAGACACTAACATCCACTGTGCCCTCCATTCCTGCTTCCTGCATCTCCACATAAGAAGGGAAAACACTCTTCTGTTATGTCCTTTCAGAACATGTGTTTCAGAACATGTATTTCAGCTTTCTAGCCATGTTTTCTTTGTATCTTCATGCATTCCTGCTGGAGTTCTTTCTTAAAAATCTTGTAGAAAAGATAGCAAAATTTGACTTAATGGCATTTTCTTTCTGGAATAAGATATATTGACTTAAAGGGGCCATATATAATTAAGACCTGTTTGTGTGTAATCTTTTACTCTCCTTATCTGAAGTATAGTACTGTTTTGAATTATTCATATCCATTTTTCCCTGTTGGCCAGTTTGCTGGGGGAAGCGGGCCAGGAGCCAGCCCTGGCAGAAGTGCTCCACCAGTTGTACGATCCTCACCGCAGCATTCCTTGTCCAATCCCTTACCGGTAAGCACTCACCTGGAGAGATTTGACACCTGTTACAGGAGACCAGAAACCTAGGAACTCTCAGAAAAGTTTGTCTGCCATCAGTGACCCACGGGGAATGAGGCATTAAGGAGAAAAGATCATGGTGTTACCTATGAATCACTTATTTAGATTCAAATCTAGGTCAGTAAATTAACATTTTACAGGAGCTAACCCTACTCTCGCACTATAATAAATTACTTCTAAGTCTGCAGCTCAGTGTTCTGTCAAGGAAGTGGTTTCTAATCCAAATGTTAGGTTTTCAGCCTTGTTAAACTTACATGTTTCTATAACTAAACAAAAAAAAAAATTGATCAACTCCTGGCATCTAAACCGTTTTTAAGACTTAAAACTCAGCTTCGTAGTGGCAAAGTGAATACTATGCAAGTTTGATACAAGTCTGTCGCATATGTATACGTGAGATCTGAAGATCTTAAAAGCATAACAGCTAAGTTAGAGGTTCTCAGCTAGGGGTAATTTTGTCCTTCAGGAAACATTAGGCAATAACATTGGACTAACTTTTGGTCACAACGTGTAGGTGAGGTGGATATACCCGACGTGTCTGCTGTGCAGAGCCGGGGTGCTGTCGACATCCTGCAGTGTGCAGGCCGGGCCCTGCGAGCAAAACTGTCTGGCCCACACGGTTGCTAGTGCTGAGGATGAGAATCCCCGAGTTAGCCACCTAATACAGGCTTTTGTGCTAATTTGCTTGAGTGCCTTTGAATCATGTACACAAGAGTGTCTCTCCACTGATGTCTGGGTATTACTATGGTGTCTTGGGGGATAAAGGGACTCCCTAAGGTGAGAATTTTTTATGCTAGATCTCTGTTTCAGAAGATCTCTGTTGCTTTTCTCTGCCTCAGCAGAATTGGTTAATGTTATTTTCTTAAGTCATTTAGTCTTCATTGTCAGAGCATTTAAAAATATACTTTACCCCCTCTACTCTCTCATGCAAACATACTCATTAGGGTGATTTTAATGATTAAAACACTTTTTTCCCACATTTGTCTTTTATTAGTGTGGCAACCCATCTGTCATGTCAGTTTAGGTCAACTCTGAAAATAAGAGATGTGCACAATGACTGGGTCTCATCGTCTCAAATCTCAGTATGTGTTAGGTGAATAAACCTCATATCCCTTTTCCATTACACTTACCCTCCCAGCTTAGATTCTGTGCTTCATCACTGTAGTTACTGATTTGTATAGATGCTTGAATTTTCCTTTTCTCTACTCATGCTTCATCATACTTCCCTGAAAAAAACTGAAGATCAAAAACACGGTCCTGGTTAAATCTAATCATCCTTGCCTGCCTGTAAGCTGCTCCGTGTGGTTAGAGGAAAGCACACATGCCCATCGTGCTGGCAGTTCTCACTGTAGGTTTGTGATTTCTAATCTCACACAGATCCCTAGCTGCCTGCCAGTCCTGCTGTTTTCTTAGTTCCTTTTCCTGGATGCATTTCTTCCTTCCTTTCTTTTTATTTTTTTTCCAATTTCCTGCAAATGTCCAACAACACTTCTTCCTTCTCTACTATTTCAGTTGATGGCTTTTTATTTTACTGAGAACACAGACGCTACCAAGCAAACTCGCATCAGTAACCTTACTGCCTTTTTAGGATGAATGAACCTCCCAACCCCTTCACTGGTCTCCCTGGTAATTATGTATCAAACTTTCTACTTGACTTTCCTGCATATATATCTGATAGACAGCTTAAGAATGTCTATAAGGAACTCTTTTACACACCCTCCCCCCCAACACACACACACAGAGTAACAAACTGTTCTGTAGTCTGTCCTATCCTGCTAAGTGACTGTTCAGTTTTTCAGGTCCTAACCTCACACTCTATATCTAATCCATCAACAAATCCTGTTTTTCCTTTAAAATATGTAAGAATCTGACCATCTCTTCGTTCCGGTTCTCAGTGTTAACCTCCAAGGTGGTCTCTATGTTTCTGTCCTCATCTCAGCTATTCTCAGTGAGTAGCCCTAGTGATCGTCTTAACGGGTTAATATACAGCCTCTGCTCAAATAAGCATTCATCTGCTCAAAACTGTGCAGGGGCTAGTTCTAGCTTCACCCAGTTCCAGGCGTGCATGACCTTAGAAACTCCTTTGTGATCTGTGGTCTCCCCGCCACCCTGACAATCTCCAGCCGCTCTCCCGCTCCTCACGGCCCCTGCAGCACGCAGCCTCCTTGAGGTTCCTCGCTCTTGTGCTTTAGTGCTTTCGTACTTGGTTTTCCTTCATTAAGAACAGCATGATTAGCAATCATTTCAGGTTATTGCTCAAAAAATGACCTTCAGGGAGGTCTCCTGGGCAGCTTCTCTAAATTAGCAGTCCCTCATACATTATTACTCTGTCCCTAATTCTGATTTAAATTTTAGTTATTCCCATGTGATACATTTAATTTTCATATATATTGACATTTTTTATTTATTCATATTTATGCACATACATATATAAGTCTGCAGTGTAGTGAATTTTCAGACTATTCCACACAAGAACACTGTTGCCCCCCTTACCATCTCTTCCACTTATTAGTGCCCTTCCTGCCATCAGGGGTGTCCACTGTCTGACTTGTAAGAGCATAGATGAGTGTTTGTCTGCTTTTGTGCTTTGTATAAAAGAAATCCTACAGTAAGTGGTGTCTGGTTTCTTTTGTTCAACATTACTTTGGTAAGATTCATCTATATAGTGTATTATTGTAGATCATTGTCAAAATTGTGTGATATAACTTTAATATTTGATAATTATATGTTAATCTGTTATCCATCTCCCAGTAGAATGTTAATTCTGGGAGAGCAGGGACTTGCTTTGTGGTGTTTACTGCATTTTTCATTTCTCACAGTATTTATTACATAAAGGTGTAATTATTTTAACTATTTTCCCCAGTTGACATGAAAGAGATAATATCTTTTTCAATTTTCAAAGAGTTGTAGAGACTCTTGACTGTAAGATGGAGATGATATATGACCTAAAAAACCTAAAATATTTGGCCCTTCACAAAAAAAAGTTTATATTATGATTATAATAAAGTTAACTCCAGGTAATAATTACTAGACTCACGAAGTAAAATATTTCCAGCACTCTGGAAGCCTATGTGCTCTTCCCTGATTCCACTTTCCTCCCTCTACCCTAGAATTAGCAACCTCTGTTCTAATTTTTATGATTATCATTTATTTTTCTTTATAGTTTGGCAATCCGTGTATGCATTTCTATGCAAAATAAGTTAGTTTTGTCATTAGGTCGCTTTTATTAATCATGGTGTTTAATTGCAGTGTTTAAATCTTCTACATTGTTTTTGACTATTTCTTCAGTCAGTTATGGGATTTGTCTGTTTTTTCCAGTATTTCTATCTGTCTATTTGCCTGTCCATCTGTCTTATCTATCTGTCTTTATATGTATATGTTTGTTTGTTTTAATTCTTTTTTTTTAAGTTTTCTTTTTCCATTTTTCCCCCGGATCTTGAGACTAGAACCTGATTCCTTGGGCTTTATTTACATGGTCTGCATCTTAGCTGCCTGACAGCAAGGATGCAGCCTAATTTCTTTCAATTTACGTTTTTTATACTGTCAGTTTTTTGCTCGTGTTTTCAGTGTATCTCACAAATCTTATAGTTGAATATTTTTGTTTAGTCTAAAATTGTTTAATTTCAACATTTATCTTATTAATATCCTATTTAACATTTTATTATATTGGATTTTAATATACCATCTTTTAATGTGTTTTTAGCTTAGCCTACCTGGTTTGTGCTCCTATGTTCCTTTTTCTTGCTTTCATTTGGATTGATTTTTTTTAAAAATCATTTTATATATTCTTTCCTTTATTGGCTAGGTCTTTTTTGGTGTTTCTTTTATAAATTAGCACATTGTATCTTTATATGCTGAAGTTTGTTGTTATTAGTATCTTTACTCTCTTCCCAAATAAATGATAACCTGTGGAGCAGTAACTCCCATCTGCTGACTTAGAAGTGGTGGTGTATGCGTATATCTTGCCGGACAGAACATCATTGTTTTATATCGTCAGAGATTCAGATGTATTAATCTTTTTCTTTTTTCTTTTTTAAAGAAAATGTGCGGGCAGGAAGAGAGAGGATGAAGTCTTTTTTTTATTTAGTTGTTCATCTTGGTGGTTTCTCCCAGCTTCTGGGTCACAAGGGATGTGTGTCGACTGCATCCAGCTGACTTAACCATTAAGTCACCAAGGCTTGCCAACTTTGCTATCGTTTACCTATACTTGTTCGGGTCTTGAATCTGGGTTCTTGGGCTTACATGGCCTGTACCTTAGCTGCTCAGCCATATGAGTACGCTTTGCCCTTACTCTTGAAAGATATTTTTGCTGTTTATATTTCTAGATTTTTTTTTTTTCTTTTAACACAGTTGAGTGTATCATAAACACTTTTGTCTGTCACTATTATTATTGAGAAAACTTTCATTTGCTTGTTTCCTTGAAAGATTTGATATATATTTCTCTCTGGCTGCTTCTAAAATCTTTTATCAGTGGTGGTGTGCAGTTTATGATGTATTGTTTTATTTTCCTGCTCATGATTTGTTGGGTTTTTAGTCTGGGTAGGTTGATGTCTTATAGCAGTTCTGCATTATTCTGCTCCATTGTCTCCTCAATATTATCTCTGCCTTGTTCTCTTTCCTACTCATGTGAAATTGCAATTAATCATGTACTAAGACCTTTATTTTCATCTAATTCATATTGGTTGTTTCTGGACCCAGGATTCAAACTCTTGCTCCTTTGGAGGTGATTGATCCAACCACTGTTCCACCAGGGTCCATCAGCAACACTTTTCTGAATACATGAAAGAATGCTTAATTTTAGTATTGTGTTTGCAGGGAAATATTCTCCCAAGTAGTAAGAATATTGCTGTGAAAGGAGTATCATGAGTGCTATTGGCCATAATTTAAACCGTTGCTTTTGGAGGGGTGAGAGGACAGTTAATGTTGAGGAGAGAGGACTCTCCTTTATAGATTAAAAGACTAAATTCCTTTGTCAGGATTGTTTGGGTTTATTTTATTTTATTTTATGAAATTATTTTATGTTAAAAGGATACATGCTGATGATAAAAATCCATCAATTAAAAAGTGGTAAAATAGAAATGATTAGAGTTTAGTGGGCATGTCTCTATTTGTATATATGCTCATGTAATAGAGTCCTTGTTTTTATTGTATTGATATATTTACCCAATATCCTAAGAGCATATTATATTCTATAAACAGTTATGAATGTCCTTATATGTACATCTGTACTTTTGTGATCCCCACCCTTTGAATAAGTTCTCAAAGTGTGATTCCTAAGTTTGAAAGAATATGCTCACTTTAAAGTGTCATCTCGTAGTTGCTAGACAGGTATCAACATTTTGAGTCAATTTCTATATAACTTTCTAATACTGAATTTTGTTGTTGTAATCTTTGCCAGTGAGAAAAATAACTTGTTTTAAGTTGCTTATCTTCTTTATTGATATTAAACATCTTTTCTTTGGTTGATGGCATTTTGTATTTTCTCTTCTAGTGCTTGTTAAGATCCTTTGCCTATTAATCTATTTGAGTGTTTTTTCTCACTGATGAGTAGGAACACATTATTTGTTATGATTGTTATTAATTCATTTAATTTTCTGTTACAAAATA
>RJWH01010036.1:0-19009 GCA_004363575.1 Solenodon paradoxus
GGGAGGGAGGGAGGGAGAGAGAGTCTTAGGCAGTATGGGGACGCTGTGCTATGGTCTTGTGAGAGATGTAATAGACACCATGGCAATCAGAATTGAGTGGGACTCACAGTCTTAGTTTGGTTTTCCTGGAAGCAAATCCTAAGATAAGCAGCCAAGTCAAGCAGTTTATCTGGGATGGGGAGGGGGCTAGTCCAGGGACCTCTGAGAGGGGCATGAGGATGTGAGGCAGGGAAGAAAAGGAAACGAGTCACCACCGTGTCCCGGTGGGACCTCTGGAACACTGTGGAAACCACACCCTTCAGAGTTATCTCATTACCCGGTAAGAGAGCTGGACATGCACACACCTCTCTCATCCGCCATTGGCTGAGGGCTGCTCCTGGGGCCATTAATTCCCACTACACATACAAGCACTGTGACCACTGACAGCCAGAGACAGCCTGGGGAAGAGAGAAGCAGGTGCTGGTGGGTGTGCCGGGGCTTGGGGAGAGCACGGAGGCGGGTCATTGACAGCCTGTACCACATCCAGTCCATGCCATTGGTCTTGCGTTTTCAGATCCAGCCTGTTTTGCTGAGCTCTTTGTTCTTAGGTCTTGTCTTCTGGGCTGCATGTAAGTCTGATTCCAGGCAGAAAACGCTCCCTTGTGGCCACCAGCCCCCTGAGCTGCTCATTTACCATCTTGGATTCTGTGACCACACCCCGGCATGTCAATTTCCTCAGGATGTTCCTGATAAATCCAGACTCTCCTTGAAGAACTGAGGAGGTCCCACGCTCGGGCAGGGCAGGTTTGGGGATCACCGAGGACAAGCCCAGAGTCTACAGTGCCCTCTGGGTATTGCCATGAAAAGTATGATTATTAGCTCCTTCAGGGCTAAACTCAAAAAGAAGTGGGGACAGTCTCTGGGACCAGAAGGTTGCCCCTTCTTTCCATAGGCGGTGTTCTCATGGGGAATAAGGTCGACTGCATCCTGTCCACTTCTCTCTCCAGGAACCAAACCTTTTCCTATGGGCCATGACCAGGCTAGCCTACTCCTCTGAACGCTCTTGGGCCTTATGAGTCCAGGTCAGAACAGTATCCCTATTCTGTTGTGAATATTCCCTGTCTCTCTATACTACCCAGGCTTGAAATGAATTTATTGATCCAATATGGATCAAGTACCTCCTGTAGGCCAGGCACTGTTCTGGGTACCAAGGGGACAGCAAAGAGCAAGACAAAGAGATGATCTAGAACCACAGGCTTATAGAGTCAAAGCCAGGAGGGAACTGAGGGCAAATCTAAGCATTTGTCAGAACCAGAACCTGAGGCCCAGAGAAACCTGACATCCAGAGAGGCAAGAGAAGTCCTCAGACCACACAGCAAATAGGAAGCCCAGTTTGGAATTGTTCAGTTTTTAGAGGCAGAAACTAGTGACTAGAGGTAAAGGGTCATGTCAAGCTTGTTACATTGCTCTGCCTGCCCCGTGAACATACCCTCCTCTGTCATCATCCAAGTCAGTGCGTGTGTGCGTGTGTGTGTGTGTTGAAGTGGACCAGGGCAGCAAGCAGGAGACTTGTGTGCCTTTCTCCCAATCAAACCATCCCACCTTCTTCTGAGGTGTTTAAAACCTACAACAAACTCTTCGCCCAGATGCTCAAGCAGCAATAGACCCTGGCATTGCCCACAGGCACGGTGGCCTTGGGCAATGCTGGGAGGACTCGGTTTTGAGGGATGCCCTGATGTATTTGAAATACTGATGCCCTGTCTGCCTTGCTTGCTTGCTTTCTTGGGAGCTGACAGAGCAGAGTCCGTGCCCAGGTGAGGGTGGACCTCATCCCCGACAGTCTCCTCTCCCTTGTTTGGTTGGAGCTAGGCCAGGTGTCAGGAAGGGCTCTTTCAGGCTCCCCTGCAGAATTGTGGAGGCAGGCTGAAGGGTGAGAGCAGGGGACTGGGTGGGGAGCCCTGGCTGCTGGTGGAGAGTGGGTGTGTGCCTGTCTGTGTCTGTGTATGGAGAGCATGAGGTAAACTGGGTGCCTTGACAGGAACCGAAATACACCCTCGTATTCTTTCTACCCTGTGCGTGTGGACTTTATCTGTACTTTTTGTGCAGATGTAAATATACATGGCCCTCCATGAGCTGAGGCTGTACATGTGTGATGATTTTGAACCCAAGAATTCATATATATGTGCAGAGGGGTGTGCTTGTCAGGGGGCCTTCAGACCTCTTTGAGGGCGTCTCTGGGTTCACCTTTATCCACTGCCCTTCCAGGCAGCCCCAGGTCGCCCTTACCTTGGTTCCTAAGCAAGGCCGGGAGGCAGGAACCAGCATCCAGCACCTACAGCCAGCTGTCCAGGGCTTATTAGGTCTGCCCCCCACTCTTTCCAGGAGATTTGTTGAAGTGGGGGGGTAGGGGCAGAATGAGGCTGGCCTGGAGCTCCTGGCTAATTTTCCTGGTCTCTATCGATCCAGCAGCTTCTCCTGAGTCTATTAGCAGTCGGCGAGTGAAAATATCCCCCATTGCGAGACCTGACCTGAGACAGGGAGGAATCCATAGCAATTTGTTCAAACAGAGGAAAGCGGTTCTCTCTGATTTGTATTCCAATTTATTCCAGGCAGAAAGGGGGTCAGGATGGGTGGGGGCGAGCCTTGGCATACCAGAGCCGGGCCCAGGTCCGACCCCCTCACCCCACCATGCCAGTCAGGGTGGCAGCTGGTTCTCCCCATGGTTCCTGGGTGTGTGTGGGGTGGGGTGGCTGAGGAAGGGAGGGTGGGCCCCAGCAGGGGCACGGGAAGAGAGGCTCGCCAGCCTTCCCAGCAGGCCCTGCTTGGCTGGAGAGCTGCGTTGTGGATTTGGTTTTCACAAAATACAAAGCCGCCTGCTTGGAGACTCTCTCCCGGGCACTGGGGCCTGTGCCAGGCGTGCGCTCACCCGCTGTGTCTGTGCCAGGGTGGGGGCTGGGTGGGGTGCTGAGCATCAGTGGCCCCAGCTGGGCTGACTGGCAGGGGGGCCTATTCTTCTCCTGAAGCCCTCCCCAGTCAGCCTGGTAGGAAGGGAGCTATTCAGACTCAGATAATAGCAGGCACCTTGCAAAAGCTCCTGTGTAGGGTGAAGAGATCCTCCCCAGCGTCCCTAAATGTGGCTCCCCGGTGGAGTTCTTATGTTTCATTCCTGGCCTGAGTGAACTGGGGCCTCACTAGTGTCCTCACCAGGAACTTTTTTTGGGGCACTTACAATCATAGCAGCTTTGGCTTACATTTTTTGATAAATGTATTAATAAATGCATGTTTTAATATATGTAGCTACTCTTTGCCAGGCACTGGGCTACTGCTGCCAAGTGTCAGTCCTTGCGGGGTCCAAGCTTCTTGGTGTGCCCTGTTTCCTCACTGGTATCCTCCTGCATTCTACACCTGTCTGTAACCTCCTTCACCTGTCTCAGTCTTTCTCCCTTTCTCCTGGCAATCATTTCCCCCTTTCACTCAGGGACGGTCCTGGTGGCAGTATCTCAGGACTGACATCCCTGAAGCCCCCATTTTCCAGAGGGACCCCACAGACAGCCTAGCTTCCTTTCTTTCAGGTTACCTCCTGGCCCCTCCTTGTCCTCTCCGCCGGAGGGCTTAGGCCTCAGGAGGGGTGGCGCCATGGCAACTGGAGAGGAGGATTCTGGAAAGGGTCAGCCAAGTGGTTCTGCAGGCCCCTCCCACCCCCACTGTTTCCTTCTCCTGTGCATCAGTGCCCCCAGGGAGGAGAGTAACTAGAGAAGTTCTTCACACCAAGGTGTCATGACTAGCAGCTCTGAGGTCAGCTGTCAGAGCACATGACTTGCCAGGCTCCATGACACCACCAAGGTCTAATTTCAGAAGCAAGTAACTAAATATATCAAAGTCCATGAATAATAATCTCTCTTGCTCGGGTGGGAGCGTAGGGAGGCCTGAGGAATAGGAGCAGAGGCTTCTGAAGCAGACCTGGGTTCAAGTTCTGCCTTAGCCACTGTGCGATCTTGGGCAAGTTTGGTTCTGTGCCTCAGTTTCCCCATGCACAAGACTGTGATAATAGCAGCCTTCCTCAGAGGGCTGGGGTGAAGAGGAAATAGGGAACATGTGGAAACCACTCCTAACCCAGAGCCTGGTGCACGGGAGTACGTGACTGCAGCTGTACGTGAGGCTCTGCTAAGTGAGTCCAGTGCCTGGGCCTGTCTTGGGTTGCAAATCAGTCACAGAGGCTGCCGCCAGGGAAGTGGCATGTGGGGTTCGGTGGGTCCAGGCATGTGACATAATATTGGAGGAAAGAGAGAGTGAGACAGAGACCCTGGCCCAGGAGAAAAGGTGGCAGAAGTCTAGACCTCCTCCCATTTTCCTCTTGGCAAGAATGTCCTCTTGGAGCTACTATAGAGTCAGGAGGCAGGTGTGTTTTGCTCACAGCCCTTTACTGCCATCCACCACACTGCCCTTCCCAGACCTTGCTTTCTGCCGAAGAGGCAGCCTCCCTCCACCTCCACCCTCAGCCCCTAGGGACCTCCTAATGGCAATGACTGTTCTGTCCCTGGCTGTGACTGAACTCTGGACCAATTGGCCTCTCCATTCCCAAGAATTTCACTTTTCTCCTCCAGCCTACTTGGGTTTTAAGTCATTTACAAGTTGTTCAGAGGTTCAGCATTATAATCAGATCCTATGGTGCAAGCCACTTACGTGGTTCTAAAATTTTAGCCAAAAAAGGAGAGAAGCCCTTCAGTGAGGGAGGAAAAAAAAACAAGAAAATTCTTTAGCATGGGGGCAGGTATTGCACATCCTGATTTATAAATAAACCTGATATTAAAGAAAATATATTCCCAAACTTTCTGCTTCCAGAACTTTTGAAACAGAGAGAGAGAGAGAGAGAGAGAGAGAGAGAGAGAGAGAGAGAGAGAGAGATATGAACACATGTTCATTCAGTGAATGTTGTGAAGAACACACAAAGCAAAGCAAAGGATTAAGAGTGATGAAAGTTGGGGGGATATGCTGTCTTGAATAGGGTCATCAGGGAAGACCTCTTTTGGAAGAAAGTGAAAGGAAATGAAGGCATGAGCTGTGGAATCTGGGGAAGAGTACTACAGCAGAGGGCGCTGTAAGTGCAAAGGCCCTGAGGTGGATGTGGGCTTGGCCTACTTGAAGACAGAGCAGTCAGGAGAACAGGAGAACATAGGCAGGGAATGGACAGGCATGATCAGCTACTGGAAAGTATTGAGTGACTCCAAATGAGACGGGAGATACAGTAGGGTTTTGAGCAGAGGAGGGCAGGATTTAACTTAATGTTGTAAAAGGATTTCTCTGACCATTTGTGGAGAACTATCTGTACAGTTAAGGAAGGAAGCAGCACAGACCTATCAGGGGGCTGCTGCCAAAATCCAGGCAGGAGGTAGGGATAGTGGTCAAGACTGGGGGGGTCTCACAGGGGTCGGATGCAGGATGGCGTCTGAAGGCGGAGCTGAGAAAACTCACTGATGGGTTGGGTGTGGGGTGTGGGCGAAGGACAGAAGTCAGGGACAACTCCTAGATATCTGGCTGGCACTTAGTCATCAAGAGACAGTGTGTTTCCACTAACTGGTGCGTGGGGGGAAAGGCTGAGGAGGCACACACAGGCCTTGAGGGTGCTGGGGGCAGTAAGTGCTGTCCTCCTGAGATCAATGTCCTCCTGATCAATGTGGAGAGAGGCATAAAGCATACCAGGCCCTTCCCTCTCTGCTGGTTTTTAAACCTCCGAGCTATTCCACCTCCTGCCTCCAGAGCTGGGGTGAAGGCCCGGCCTGGGGGGACTGTGCAATTCCACATGCAAAGGCACCTTTGAGGAAGGTTTCAAGCAGTCAGATTGTGGTACCTTGGGTAGGATGATGCCCAGGAACCCACCGTGGCCTGTGATGGGGGGATCGGTGTCCTTCCTGGGGGGTGATAGGCCTCCCAGTAACTCAGGTCTTCGCTCCCCTGATGTTTCGTTCTCGGGTCTCGGTCCCACATGATCTCAAGCAGCGAGATTGATTTTGCTTTCAGGGTTGTTACTGTTATTATTATCCACTTAAACAACTTCATTGGGAAAAAAGGAGCCCCGTGCCCATCAAGCTTGAGCCATTCATTTGAAAGTCTCTGCCCATCCCTGTCAATATATTTTTACATAGTAATAAACAGTGGTCTATTCTGCTTTCTCGGCCGACTTTTATCTCCTACACACGTCTCCCGGTATTGACCGAGCCCTCAGACCTGTCACTTTAATGACTGCAGGGCACCCCCTGCATCGATGAGCTGGAGTTTGGTCACTATTTCTCCATCGCTGGGCATTTGGGTAGGCGCCAACTTCCCCTTCTTCTAAATAGCTCTGCCATGAATATCCTTATGTGAATTACTTTTTCCTTTTAAATTATTTCCTTGGGGCCTATTCCCCAAAGTGAGATTGCCTAATAGGTCATAGGATAGAAACAGCTTTATGGTTCTCATTTCGCACTGCTGGGTTGTGCTACAAAAAAACTGGGAGCTGGCCTCGCGCACAGCCCCGCCACAATGGATTTTATCATTTTAATTTATTTTTACTGGTATAATGGGTGCATTATGACCTGCTTCTTAACTTCCAATTTTTACTTCCTGCAGCCATATTTGGAATTTTCAGCACCTAATGATAATAAGACCTGATCTCTGCAGAACTTTGCACTTTACTCGGCACTTTCTGATTGGCTATCTCACTTAATAAGACACGATGAGGCTAATATTTTTTGACCTATGTTTTATATGGTGAAATGGGGGTTTGGTCAAGTTCAGTGCTGGGATGGAGCTTCCACTGATGCTTTCAGGGATCGTGCTGGTTTGGTTGGAAGGGACTCTGTTTGCGGTTTTTTGCTGTTCTTCCTGAGGGCCCAGGGTCTCCAGATGCCCAGAGCACCCCAAATCTAATGCCACGGCCCCGTTGTCCCCTCTTAGCTCCCATAAGCAGGTGCCTGCGCCAGACTCACGATGTACCTGGTACCGGAGTCTCAGCGATGTGGGGCTTGGGTGAGGGCAGCTTTGGGTTCTTTGCTTCAGTAAAACCACCGTGCCTTCCATTCCCAGATCCAGGCTCTCGTGCTGGTTTGGGAACCTGAAACTGGCAGTGTGTCTTCAGTCCTACTCAGACGTGCTCCATTCCTAGTGTTGGTCACAAGTACATGGAAGCCTGGTGACTGAGCCACGGGCTCCTGGGGATAGGGTCCTTCAGGGGGTTGTCAGGCTCCACCCTGGAAGCTGCAGTGAGACTAAGGGGACTTCTCATAGCAGACACACCCAGAGGAAATAGGAGTTTTGTGCGGTTTTTCTGCCTTCTAACTGCATTTCTGGAGTATCTACTAGGTACCCTGTGCTGTACTCCCTGGCATCCCGTCATATAGCATTTAACACTCACAGTAGGGAGCACTTTCATGCCCATTTTAAAATCCAGAAACTGAAACTCCAGAATGGAGCGTTAAATGATTTGCTGCAGGCCACGGCAATGACTGATACCTAGGAGGAGAACCTGCTGCCTCTGCTCCAGCCCTGCCCCTCTCATGGGCTTGGGCCAATCAGTAGGTCTGCTTGGTGCATGGGGGCTTGATCATCGAGTCTGGGCCATTGCCAGGGCCCATGGCCAAGTGAACCACAGTAATGAGGTCCCCTGGACTGACAGAGCTTGGCTGGGCTGGGTGGCTGGGACCCAAGCAAGAACATTTGATGTGAGTAATCCCATATCCATGAATCCACTTCCCTGGGTCAGGCATACTCATGTCTTAGGTTCTTAGAGGCTATGCCTTCATGAGTGATAGTTCCTCTCTCCTGCTAGCATCTTGATATTCTCTTGGGAGATCTTTTCTCCTGGTCTTCATCTCTTTCAGCTCACCTTGATGTTATGATCTCTCAGCCCTTGACAGAGTAGACCTCCTCATTCTGTTTTACATTTCCCTCATTCAGGCCTTTGGACGTGAAACTGAAATGTATCAACTACCTTACTGGGTACTAGTAACTATTAACCCATTTGTGATTGACCTTGTCTAATCCTCAAAATCCAGAAGTTTTTCCTAGAATTGAGATGGAGCATCAACCCATTTTACAGATGAAGAAACTGAGGTTTTAAGAGGATGAATAACTTATCCAAGGTCACATGGTCATTTGGTGAGAGATAGGGCCCGCCCCACTGCCTCTCATACCCTGCCATCTGGGAAGGCCCTCAGATTTGCCTTTACAGCCTTGGCTCAAGCAGTGCTTAATTTCAGGCACATGCCTTTCTGCTTTCTTTTCCCTTAGTGTCCTGCTACAGTGCTGTCTCCTCATTGTTGAGTGTTTTGATCCTGATGTTCTGGGGCTCACTAGGGAGAAAGCCTATTTTAGTTTTCCATAGGGGGGGATTTGAAAGTCCTTATTGGGAGGGCTTTCTTGGTGGCCAGTCCTGACATCTCAGAGTTCCAAGAAAGCGTGTGCAGATCATTCTTCCACTGGTGCAGACAATGAAGGTTCTATGCGCACAGCCTGGCATTCTCAAAACCTGCATGCCTTCCAGTGGGGCCAGGATGTGGGTGCTGTGGTGTTGAACATTCCCCAGGACTGAGCACAGACGGACCGGCCACCACTTTCAGCAGAGGGAGGTGGGGGTTGCCAAGCCTACCAGCTTCTGCTAGAAGCATCAGTCTCTGTAAATGGCACAAGGCCAGGCAACAGTATCAGCTCCTGCAAATAGACCCGTGCCCCGCAAACATAGCAGACTCTGCAGGCGCAAACAGGCCCTGCATCTGACTGTGAAATCAGAGTTTGATTTTATGCTCAATCACGGTGACAGGGTGGCAGTCTCCCTATTCAGTGGCAGCACCCTAACACCCGAAGGTCAGACACATACACTCAGGCTGGCGAGAGATTTTGCAGTCAAAAGAGAGGTTGACTGAATATGGGTTTGTTTTGATGAGCAAAAATGACCTTGTGGCGGAGAGCCGACTTTAACATGATCTGGAGCCAGGGGAGGGCAGAGGCTCTGTATTGCGCCGGGCTGTGCACCTAATTTAGCTCCTCACCCAAGTGCTGACCTAGTGCACAGCCGAGTGTACACAGCAGGTGCTTGGGAAGTGTTAGAGAAAGAGTCATAGACACAACAGCCGGTTAACAGGTGATTGTGCACATCCTTTGATGCTGGGAAGATGGAGAGGGAATCACCTTGGACTGAGTCTGATGACCCAAGAGAGTGACCAGGGGCAGATGAGCAAAGTGCTGACACTTCCCCTTAGGATGACTGGCATTAGGTCAGCGCAGACAAGATGGTGCCAGAGGGGCAGAACTGTCTCTAACTGGTTTTCCCAGCATAGAATTGGAACCTCCCCTAGCCTGGGGACATTCCTAAGAAGTCACCGGGTCCACCCCTCGCTGGCTGTGAACAGCAGGACAAGCTTTTGCCAACTCTGCGGGAGACCAGGGCAAACGCCCCCTGTGGAGCTCAGAGAAGGGCAGGATTCATTTCACCCCACTGGTAGGGTTACCCTATGCCCCAGTTTGACTGGGAATTGTCCAGGTTCATCAGTGCTGAGCCCTCTCACAACACACCCCTTCCCACTCCTGCCTGAATCCCACTCCCCTCCTAACCCTGTTCAGAGCCAGCCTAACCCTCCCTATCCCTCCACTCCTGCGCCCCTGATTCTCTGATTGGTCCCCATTTCAACTCTAAAAATTATGGTAAGTCTCCCAAGTGGTCCATGATCCCAAAGGAGAGGCTAGGAGCATCATTCCCGGTGGGAGACTCAGACAGAGCTGGCCAGACGCCTGCCCCGAGAGCCTCTTCCCAGACCCTGGCCGCCATTCTCTGAGCAGCTAATTAAAAGAGAAAAGCCTGTTAATATTTCAGCACTGTTAACTCCGCTAAATTATTAAGTGTCCATTTGCATTACATGCATAAAAGGATCGATAAACATGTGGATACCAGGAGCTGGGAGCGGGAGGGAGGGATAGTTTCTAAGGATGCACCTCAGGACCGGCCCAGCTACCAACTCAACTTGGAGACTGTGTCCTGCACCCCTAGCCTCGTGTCCTCAGCACTGTGCCAGGTGCTTGGGAAGTGGAATGCTTAGGGGGTTAGAGATTCAGACTCCAAACTAGCAGGGTGTCTTTGTGCAACTTGCTGAACCTCAACTTTCTCATCTGAAAAATGGGAACAAGTTTAGGCTTGTTATGAGCAATGAATAATAGATAGAAACCACTCATACGATTCTGGCATGAGTGCATTGTTATATTATGTATCTATTGTGATGTTATAGGAGTGTGGTGGGGGAGAGCTAAGACATAATAAGGGTCTCCAGCTCCCTGCCATCCCTCCTTTCAGTGGGCCTCGATAGGCATCACTCTTATCCCAGCTCTTCTAGACTGTGTGCTTCCCTAGTGCAGAGCTGGGAGCCAGAGCTCCTCCAACTCCTGGCACCACGGTCAACACCTCACACGCATGAGGATTTGTTGAACGACTGTCTGATAGAAGCCAAGACCAGAACACAGATTCTGGTTCCATACTGCATGGGCTAGAATACGCAGTGGCGCTTGTCGGGGACGGTCAGAGTGGTAGTACTTGTCCTCCCATCTGGTAACTGGGCAGAGAGAGCCAATTCCAGGGGGGACGTTTGCAGCACCCTTGTCTCCTTGTCCCTTCCCTGCTCTGCTCTGTGGGGAAGTTTCCCCAGCCTGTGGACACAGGCCTCCTGGAAGAGCCAGGACAGGAGCAGGAAAACAATCCTCACTCGGCTAAGATGAAGGTGCAGGCAAGTAGGCAGGCGGGCAGGAAAAGAGGAGGAAAATGCATTCATTTATTTAGGGTTTTGTTTTTGTTTTTCTTTTTTTGAGGAAGGAGCATTTTATTTGATTTTACTTAGTTGTCCCTCCTAACCCTGGGCCATGAACCTGCGTCCTTGGGATGTATGTGGTTTATGCTGGCTGGAGGTTACGGACCTAACTGCTAAACCACTAGAGCACACCGAGATTAACCTGAAGGAAAGTTGATGGGGTTTTTGAGCAAGGTTTCCATTCACTTTGTGTCTGCCTTATTTGTCTTCATATCACACTGTTGCATCCGTGTGATGGGCACACCCGACACCGTAGCTCGCAGCTAGGCAGGAAATTCTCTTAAGGGAGAAATTCTCTTCAGGGAAATTCTCTTAAGGGACTCCCTTCTAGAGTCCAATGAGGATTCTCTTGGAAGCCCAGCGGACAAGTTGGAATTTGCCTTAACATGACTCCCTGAGAGCCCCCTCACTGGGCCTGTGGGCTGCATTATGGTGTGTATACTTTTGGGGGAAGAAAGGAGTGAGCTGATAGACGCATTCAACCAGGGACCCGCTGTGTCTGCCTCAGTCTTCCTTGTTATGATGCTGGCCCATGGGTGACATCTTTCCTGTCACTTGGCTACTCTCAGCTATTAGTTTTGTATGGAGGCTTATCAGCATTTCTCCATTTGTTTTACAGAACACTGCTCTCTGACAAGCTGTTAAGAGAGACCCTGAGAAGAAAGGGTATTACTGTCAAAAAAATTTGGAGAGCACTGGATTCAACTGAGTTACATAGTGTACTGAATGCAGGACTTTTCAGAGCCTTTAATAATATATTCGTGTGCGGAGAGTCTGAGGGAGAGAGAATGCACAACATTCTTCTTTGTCCATCAGTCTGCAAAAGCCTGTCCAAGAACACGAGAGCACACAGTTGGGAGACACTGTTTTCCTTTTCCTTGGGGGCTTGTTGATAAGGCTCAGGAGAGTGAAATAGGAAATGTCTCATGATGGATCAAAGGCAAGGGGACATACCTGGTCCCCAAATCCGGTCCTATTTTCTACCCACCAATATGGTGTCATGCAGAGATGATCAATTCAGCTGTGCCTCCTGGGGAACTTGTGAGGAGTCAGAGTTGGTGGCACTGACACAGACTTCGGAACCTGACCCCTGGTGTGCCCGAGGCAGGAGTAGGGGAATCTGTGGAAGACTAGGCCAGTGTACAGAGTCGCAGGCTAGCAGGGGGAAGATCTGGGTTTGAGTCCCAGCTCCGCTACTTTCCTGTCTCAGGGAGTGAGGGCATTTCCTTCTCCAGGCCTGTTTCATTCTCCACCAAAGGAGGTGAATTCAACTGTCCTTTCTGCCTCTCAGAACTGAAGAAAGGAGCTTGGAAATGTACAGTGGAGCCCAGGACCTGCGCCCATCCTCTGTGGCAAATAAAGCCAGATCCTTTCATGTAAAGGGTTTGCAGGCTCCTGGGAGGTGGGTCCTTGAGACGAGTGGCAGATCATATAGAGAATAGTAATGCTGGCTAACGGGTTTAGATGGCTTACTGTGAACCAGATGTCTTAAACTCTTTATCTGAGTTTACTTACTCATTCCTCACAGAAACCCCATTTTATAAGCGAGAACACTAAGGCTTAAGTAACAGGCTGAAGTGTGCCAGGATGGTAAGAGGGGAGCTGTTAAAAGAGCACCTCCCCCAACCCCTCTTTCCAACTCCTCTGAAGCCCTGCTCAGCTCTCAACATGAATTTTGAGCATATTCATGAAAATCCCTACCAGTTTAATGTCTGCTTTGAGCATTTCCACCCCTGGGATATTGAGAAGGCCCCAGAAGGTGGTCTCCTGTCCCCATATCTTGCTTCTATTTAATCATCCCATGAGCTGTCATTTATTGAGGGAGCGCATACTGTTTGACCATATGTTTTGCATATATTATATTAAACTCTCACACCAGTCCTGGGAGAAGGCATCGTTATTCCCAAGACCGGGACTCAGAGAAGCGAAGCAACTTGCCCGGTGGTACCCAGCTAGTAGGCAGCAGAGCCAGGAATTATTCCCAGCTTGTCTGACTCCATTCATCTTTCCCTCTCTCTGCAGCAGGTGTCTCCTCTGCTCACTGCTCCTCGTCACATCCTGTGCTGCAGAGTTGTCAGGCACTTACCACCCTCTGGAACCACCCCATTCATTTCTGTTTCCTGGTTCTCTGTCCCCCTGACAATGCCCCTTCAGAACTGGCCCTTGTTTGTTCTTCCTGACAGTCTCTCTGGCACCCAGCATGGTGCCTGACTGGAACCATTTGTTGTTTGATGACCGAATGAAGGGATTTTGTCATGGGGCCTCTTGCCACAGACCCTGGCCTGGTTGCCTTTGGAATCAGAAGACATCGTTGCTGGCGGCACCTTCTGGGGTGGGCGGAGCTGGAAGTTAAGTTTACTCAGGAGAGAATTCCTTTGGGGACCTGTGACTTCAGGGGGTCTCTTGTTGCAGGGGCAAAAACATGGTTCCAGGCATTCCAGAGGGGAGCAGAGTTGGGGAGACTGACTCAGACTCACAAAACTCAGTGGGGAAATCAGAATGCCAAGGCGGAGGGGGTCTGGGAACTTTCTGCTAACCAGCACTCACTCCAGAAAGAAAATCTGTGCCTGGAAGAAGTCAGCCATGGATACTCCTCAAGGAGGAGTTACAGTGAAGGAAGGAGGGCGTTGTAGTGTTTAGAGCCATCAAAGGAAATTGAAAGGCTTCCACAGGCGAGGTCACAGAGGGAGGTGGGGGTGTGGGTGGGTACCCCCCTTTTTAATTAAAGTGTAGCTTAGATATGATAACTCTTAAGCAAATAACTTAATGCATTTTTACATGTGTGCCCACTCAGACTAAGGTGTAAAATCATCACTCAGATTAAGATATAAAACATTTCTATCCCACCAGATGGGACCCCACCTTCTCACTTGAAAGTTGCTTGTGTCCTTCCCAGTAAATAACCCCACCCTCTCCCAGGGAAGTCACTGTTTAGATCTCTATTACTACAAGAACTGACATTTTCCCAGTTCTCAGTGACAAATATGTGAAAGCACACACTGTTTACTCTCTTGTGTTTGAATGCTTTCATTCAGATTGTGCTTGGAGATTCAATAGACAACTTGTGTTTATCAGTAGTTCTTTTTTAAAAAATTCTGTCTAATATTCCATTGTATGAACAGACCAGAATGTACTTAACCCTGCTTGTCTTGATGGACATATGAGTTGTGTCTTGTTTTGGGCTATAATGAATATAGCATCTTGCGAATATTTTTGGACCTGTTATTTGGTTATCATAAGCACTCATTTCTATTGGGTATATACCCAGGAGTGGAATTTCTGTGTCACAGGGTACATACATTGTCTAGTTTGAGTAGGTGCTGCCAATATCTCTTCCAAAGTGGTTCTGCCATTTTAGAGTTGGAGAGTCTTAATAATTAATGTCATCAAGGGGAGCTGGATTATCACAATGGTGTCATCATCCATGATGCCCACTCATGAACCCAGCTCCAGTGAGGAAGCACATCTGTCAGGTGACCAAAGGTCTTGTGTCTGCTGGCCACGCCCCATCTTTTCTGGTCTGTGTTGGCCAGGCCCTGAGAAAGTCCAACTCTCTGGCTCTTTTTCAGTATTCCTTATCAGCCACCAAAGATTGTCATTACAACACTGCCTGGCTACAGGCAAGCCATAGTGTCCAAGATTACAGCTTATCTTCTATTGGAGCCTGTTAAATCAATACCTTCCTTGTCGAGAGGCACCCCAGGCCTCTTGCAGACATCGCGTGGCCTCCTGGTCTTATCAGCAACTGGCATGCACACCATGCATTGATGGGTTATTTCCTGATGAGATTTCCTGGGGACATTGGCCACAGATAGCTATGTCTTCCCTATTATGAGGACATTCATGTATTTTCATGGCAGGGGTGACAGTTCCTCAGATTTTAGGGTGCATCATATATAGGGACTATACACTACAGATTACAAAATGCATAGAAAGTGTGAGCGGTAAAAGATCTCAGAGGTCATTTAATCTACTCTCCTCCTAGAAGTAGAAAAGCTTAGGCCCATGGAGACCTGACTTGCCCAGGGTCACAGAGCTTGTTTTCTTGGTGGCAGCCAGGCAGGCAAGATAGTCACCTGGACACTTAAAGACTCTGGGATCTGGGATCAGCTGCCACTGTCTGCAGAGCCTGCTGCTGTTTGCAGATCCTTGTGGTTAAACATGGCCTGCGTCCCTCCCAATCATGACCCCTACAGTCTCCCCAGGCAGCCAGGATGCCTCTGTGGACCCACCTCTATGGTTGGTGCATGTCGGCCCTGTCAGTGTTGGCTGGAAAGACTCTGTCACGGCTCTACTTGAGGCATCTATAGAATGAACACATTTGAATTCTACTAAGCATTTTTATTTATCCTGAATTATTGTCACATGCACTCTTGTGCGTTCTCACAGTTGGCAGCATGCTCTCTCGTTTATTTGTTTGTTTATTTATGTATTTATCACCCCTGCTCCAGGTCTTGAACCCAGTTCATGGGTTTTGCAAGGTCTGAACCTTAGCTGCCTAAAGTCACAGGGCCACACACTCTCTTTTCGAGATGAGAAAACAAAGGTCTGAAGATCAGTATTTGACCCTGGGTAATATATAGTGTAGGATGCTGCTCTCTCAACTAGCCCAAAACCTCCCTGTTCTTTGAGGCCTGGTTGGAAAGTTGTCTCTTCCATAGAGCCTGCTTTGATTTTTCCTCTGGATGGTGACATCACTGCTCTGACCTCCTAGGGTCTTCTATACTTCTCTTATGAGGCTTAACTACTTCACTAGGAGATTTTCTTGTAAATTCATTCATTCAGCATTCACTGAGTGCCCACTGCCTTCAGAATCTTTACTGGAGATACTCATGGTGTGATAGGCAAAAAGACAATCCTGAATTTGAAAGACACACAGATTTGATGCTTTGCTGTTATGCAGGGAGTGTGATAGATACAGAAGGAGGAAAGGCACAGTACAATCATGGGGTGCTTCCTGAAGGAAGTGGCACATTTTATGTCCAGGTTTCCTCTCACCTCTGTGCTCCTCTTTAGGGCAAGGGCTCTGTTTTCACCCGCTTGTGTGTCTCCATTCTGGATCAGCTCTCTCTACCATCAGCTGTGAGCAGACAGACAGGTGTGAATTAGGGGGACCTAGTACTCCTTCCCCAAACCCAAGCACTGTGGACTGGGAGCTGATTTTCTTTAAGACAATGGTGCTAGATATGAGAGGGAGGGTATAAATATTTCCAGTTCCATTATTTTTCCTTTGGATCCCCAAGCAATATCCTGGCTCTGGTCCCCCTGTCCCAACCAGAGCCCAGCCCTGGGCACCGTAAGACAGGTCAGGGAGGATCCACAGTCTTTTGAGAGTTACCAGGCCCTCTGTGAGAACTTCCGTTCCTTGGAGAAGAAACTGGCACAGACCCAGGGAACAGTGAGGGAAAAGTAACAGACGTTTGGGTAAGAGGAGTTGCTTACAGTGGGTCGGGGTTGGAGGGCAAGATACAGGTTAGGTTTTCTAAAACCAGAGCCTGTTTGGAAGGCGGAGATAGAGTTCAGGCAAGGGATTTGCTAGGAATATGCTCTCAGGAGAAACTAATGGATGAGGGAAGCAGCCAGGCAAAACTGGTTCAGCTGTCTTAACCTCAGTCTGTTCCAAGGGAAACTCTGGAGTGTGACTAGCACCCCAGTCATCCCATCTGAAGCCCAGGGGGCTGGCCATTTGCACCCATACCCGCTGATCACTGGGGTGGGTATTATGCTTGGGGAGAGGGTGGGGCCCTAGGCATTTCTGGTTCAGAGAGCTCCCACTGGCTAAGAGCAATTCCCTGGAGAAGGTAAGTGCTGCGTGCCTCACAGCTAACACCACGGCTGGAGGATGGATGCCCCGTGTGGCAGAGCACCAGCAGCCGCCACTACAAGGGGGCTGCCGGGACAAGCTGTCCTTTGAGTGAAAACCAGTCTGCACAGATTACAGAGCCTCCTCGCTCCTCAGCTCATGTGGAAGAGCACAGAACTCTTGCGATCCTGGTGGGGTGGGAAGAATTGCCCCTTTCCTGAACCCCTGGCCTTTCTGATTCAGGTCTGGAGGCCCTGGGAGGATTCTTTCCTGAGCTCACTGGAAAGAATGGTTTTGGGAGTGATCTGAGAGGTCTGGGATTACCCTACCCTCTGCCACACTCAGGAGGGAGCCTCAGACCGCCCGCCCCCCAGCCCTGGTGCCTCTTATCTAAGCCTCCTCCCTCTCTCACCAGCTCCAGCCCAAGCTCAGATTGTGCACGCAGGCCAGGCGTGTGTGGTGAAAGAGGATAACATCAGTGAGCGCGTCTACACCATCCGGGAGGGCGACACCCTGGTGCTCCAGTGCCTGGTCACCGGGCACCCGCGGCCCCAGGTAAGCCCCGCCCCTCCCTGCAGGGGGCGCTCCTTCCTCAGCTTCTCACTCCCACCCTGCTGGGGTCAGAGCCAGAGAAGAGGCCTCAGAAGCCGAAGCCTGGAGACAGGCAGCCGCAGGTAACAAGACAGGAGCCAGGCTGGAGCAATAACTGGAAAATGAACTCTGTGGGGAAGCGCTGGAGGCTGTGGGCTTCTTCATCTGAAAACATTGACAACAGAGGGGAAGCACAGAATGTCAGTTGTTCAGTTCCCTTCCATCCCATGTATCTGCAGATGCACTTTCGTCCACTGTTGGAGGATGGATCGTAACAAGCACTATGCTAAGTGCTTTCTGCAGTGTTTCTCCTCCTCATTGTGCTGTAAAGAAGACATTAGCACCCCCAGTTTATAGCCAAGGAAACTGAAGCTCAGAGAGGTTGGATAGACTCCCAGCTGCATGGCTCTTATGAGGGTAGAATCAGAATCCGACTCCCAAACCACTGTTCTCTGTAGCTCAACACATTTCCTCTCAGCACATCCCTCTTTGGGTTGAGAGTGCCAGGAGTTACCGACAACATATAATACAATATCTACTTCATGCAGGCAAGCCCCACACTCTTGAGGTTAAAAGACTCAAAGCAATTAGAAAGCAACAGCATATGTGTTATCTGGAAATGTCAGCTGAATTTTGTTCTGGATCAAGTGTGTGGTTCAGGCAGGCGCGTTGGCAAGTCATCACGGAGAGCTGATGGGAAGAGGCAGGAAGAGGTGGGCCGGAGGGGTGGGTGGAATTTTTTGGTGAGCTGCTCTGACCTTTAATAGCAGCAGAAGAGGTTTCGATTGGAACCTCGGAAGGACAGTGACATGTGAAATCCTTTTCTCTAGATAATTTGGGGAACAGGGGTTGCTTTTGTAGGTTTGGCCTTGAGACAAGCAGATGGACAAAGAAAGCTCTGAAGACCCTTACCACACGAAGATATTATCACCCTGTGCCCCTTCTCAAAATCTGTTTAGAAGTGAAGACAATGTTACCCATCTTTAGGTTGGTGTTTGTGTCAGGCGAGACTTTTAAGATGGTCCTCCCTGAAGCCAGGGAGGCAGCTGGGCAGCTCTCCCTGAGGCCGCACTGGCCATCTGTGTGTATCCCTTGTTTATCTCACGTATGAGTCATCTGTGGCTGTGGCTGTGTGCACACACACTGCTTTTCTAGTTCCATTTTCTTCCTTGTACTTAGGCTCAATTCCTTGGGCTCATATTTGACTCAGTCTCATCTCATTCCCTATAGTGAACCAGGCTCTGGGCCCTTTCTTTTTATTTCTCTTGCATAGGTCTTCTCTCTATCCCTCATGGCTTTTCTAGGTCAGTCCTTTCCCTTGGACCACCGCAATATAGTCTCCAGCCTTCCATTCTCCCACATTCTCCCACATCTCCCCCTCCAAGCCATCCCTGCATCTTGCTCTGAGAACCCTGAGTCCCAAGCCTGCTATATCATATAATTTCCCTGCTCAGAAACTTTCAATAACCCCCCATTGCTTACCAGACCCAGTTTGGGCTCCTAGGGGTAGAAATGAAGAACTTCCACAGTCTAGCCCCCACCTGCCTTTCCTGTCTGATCTCCCACTGCCACCCTCCTTACACCCTGGGCTTCAGTCCAACGTGCCCTGGTATGCTCCGTTCATTCCCACTTTAGCACTGCAGCTTACCTCTCCTGAAATGTCTCCTAATGACTTTTTTTCTCATTTCACTATAGCATATATTTATTGAGCACCTACTATGTACCAAGCACTGTGATAAGTCCCCAGAATAGAGCTACAGTCCACATGGTCAAGGAACATCCAGTCCATAGGAGGAGGGAAGGCCCA
>RJWH01010037.1:0-19003 GCA_004363575.1 Solenodon paradoxus
GGGGGGCAGGGGTGATGATGGAGTATGTGGTGGGGTTCCTGGAGAACACTTAGGAGGCCAGTGCAGAAATCCAGATGGCTGGGCTGGTGTGGCCAGTGCTGGCAAAGAAGGTGGTGAGAAGGGGGTGGATCCTTGGTATATATTAAAGATCCAGCCAAAAGGATTTGCTGATGGATGGAATGTGGGGTATGGAGGCACAGAGTACCAGTCATGTTCACAAACAGCAAAAATGGATGAATTGGATTGAATATTCAGTTTCTGGGTTATGCTCCCAGATAACACTGTTTTAGCTTCCAAAAAGGGACCATTCAAGGAATACAATACAGCCCTAAAAAAGATGAAATTCTGCCATTTGAAACAATATAGATGGAACTAGAGGGTATTATGTAAGTAAAATAAATCAGAAAGAGAAAGACAAATACCAGATGATCTCGCTTATATGTGGAATATAAAACAACAACAAAGCCAACAGACAAAACAAAGATAACCCCGAGACATTGACAAGAGAACCGAGGTCACAGGAAGAGACGGGGCTGGGAGAAAGGGGAGATGGAGTCCAATGGATGGTGGTGAAGAACTATTGGAAACGGGTGTTCTTAAATTTCTGAATAGTGAACCTGCACATCTAAACATACTATTTTATAAATGAAAGTTAAAAGTGGAGCCGTCAAAAAATTTTTTAAGTGATTACTCACATTTAAATCTGGCAGCAGGAAATGCTTTGTCTAAGAGGATTAGGATGAGAGAGAACTTCCACACAAGTGTGTCTGTCTTCATATCAGCACAGAGTCACACATCTTGAAGTCCTCTCCCAATGGTCTGCACATGATGCACTGAGGGAGACAGCTCTGTTCAGATGAAGATTTGGCATCTGCATTCACAGCTCTACAGCTGACGACCAAGTACCTTGGATGAGTTAGCTACCTGCTTTATGCCTTGGTTTCTTGATCTATAAAAAAAAAGGTGAGCATAATAGTAATAAAATCATGTAAGAAAATCCAGATAGAGCTTGGTACAAAGTAGATGCTCAGTAGACATTAGGTATTTCCTATCTTCAGACGTTAAGACTTCACCTCACCTTTCAAATTTGGACGAGTCTAATGTGTAGGCTAATCATGTGAAACAAGAGCGCTCTGTGAGAGTCCCCATTAAGTCCTCCATTTTAGGATTGATTGTAGCTAAGTGCATCTAGACATTTTGTGAAATGTCCACTAGGTGGCAACAAGCTGTCACATTTACTGTCCCCACTCTAAGTTTTCATTGGAATCTTGAAAGACGGACCACACTCACCTCATCTGAAAATTAAAAGTTTTGTTGTTAACAAACAAACATGGACTGGCTATTCATTATTAGGAGAAAAGACAGTTTCAACTAGTGATTGCTTGTTTAAAACTAACATGTTTTTTATTCACACGCTTGAATTGGTTATCCTTGTGTTATAAGAGCAATGCAATGTTAACTTTCATACTCCAGGACAAGTCTGTTTCCTATTCTTAGCCTCTTACTTATTTGATTTTTAAATGTTCTGTTGCAGTGTGTTAGCTACCTGACAAAGGATGAAGAATTTCGATGTTCATTTCCATGATTCAAAATATGTCATTGCTGTCTTTGATCACTGGCCATGATAGTAACAACTTAGAAAGACAAAGAATAAACAAGTATTTTCAGCTCACAGATTTAGGTTCTTAGATCAAAATAATGACAGAGACCAAAAAAGTCTACAATACCACGTGGGACTGATTGTGTGATAAAACAAGAGTGAGGTTTTCACAACTCAAAATAATCTCTCTCAAATTGAAATCTCATTTACTTTCTTTTGCTATTCACTTATAGTGTGCTTACTAGGGGAGGCAGAGAAAATTAATGGGGAAGAAGTTGATAAGTCTGATATAAAAGAAGGCTCTGGGAAGCAGTGAGGAGTGAATAAAAATAAGAGTTGTGGATGAAGGAGAAAACATCCCTTCTAATACAAATTGGCATTAAAGATCTCCATGCTGAGGAAAGGCTTATACTTATGTGTGAAACACAACTATATAATAAAACCATCCTAAGAAAATGATATAGGAAATATTTGTCTCATAAAGTTTGTATGTTACTTTATTTAATACCTAGTTGAGTCCCCAACTGAATGTATTGTAACACATTTGATTACTCACTCACATTTACTGAAAAGGAAAAATGATTGGATTAACCAAGTGACAGAGAAAGTGCTGTCTGTGGGCATTGTTTCTGAACTCTCTTAGCTTCTAATAAAACAGTAATATATTTTTGATCAATACACATGCTATCTTTACTTTTTAATTAAAACAGGCATTAATGATCCAACTATTGCCTGGAAATTAACCTCTGGTGTATTGTAAAATTAGCGTTCTCAAATTCATGTTTTAAAGACATATTTTGCAATTGCTGGCATTGTGGTGATAGCCTAGCGTCCCTGGTGGAAAAGGAGGTCTGGTGATTCTATTTGGGTCACCAGTATGAGCTCCCGTTATACGGAAAGCCATTCTGCAGTAATATAGACATATTTTTAAATGTTGTATTTTAAGGTTTTATCTGCTCGTTTTTGCAAAAAAAATCCACCTTTAGTTATGTGAACGGCTTAGAATGATCTAAAGTTATACTTGCTGATAGATGGAAACTTAGCCATTACTTTGTGTGATAAAACAAGAATAGAGTTTTTTTTTTTTTTTTTTTTTTTACAAGTATCAAAATAATCTCTCTAAAATGAACATCTGTTTTACTGTCTTTTGTTCTCCCTTTGCAGTGTGTTTATCTGGAAAGGACAAAGTATACCCGTTGTTTAGAATGGATATTTATTGACCTCACAATATGGACTTTAGGTTGATAATTCCGAAATACCTGCCAGTGTCTGAGAGCAGGGCTTTGTGAAGCTTCCTGAGCACATGCACCCTCTGGCACTGTTTACAGTTGCTAAGAGTGCAAACAGCTTAGCAAGGACAAAGTATACCATTGTTGATTAAACAAATGTTTATGGACTTCTAGATATAGGCATGAGGAATTCAGTGGTGATTCAAATCGACATCATCTCTGCTCTCACAATTGCTCACAGCTCTAATAAGAAAACAGATGACTAAACTACTGTAATGCAGGGAGTAGGGATGGGAAAATCTGAAATAAAAGAAGAAAGTTTGCTCAGACACCTACTGGAATTAAGTCTGTTCAATAAATGACTAGTACACAGGAAACAAGCAAAATCCCATGTTATTTAATAGAATGAATGACTCATCTTTCAAATAATCAGCTAACTTGTACAACCAGTTGGTTGGTAACCTGCAATCCTTCCAGGGAGCGCAGACTCTGCTTGAGATAGAAGGGAAGTCCCTTATCTGATCCCCTCACAATGACTCACTGAGTCCACCATCTCTTCACCTTTCCATTGACAAAGTCTAGGAGCAATGCTCACTGCCCCTGGAGACTGGCAGTCAGTAAGAGAAACCTCTCGAATTGAGACCCTTATCTTCACACTACTTAGAGCTGTAGGCTTATCAAGGAACAATTACATTTCCTCCCAAGTCTGCTTTTGCAGATTCCACTCTACATTTTAGTTCTCTAACTACTTTACATCTTATACACTCCCATGACATATGCCACAAAGAGTTGTTTTTCTAAAATCTAAATTGAATGCTTTGAAGGAATTCAAGGTGAATTAGTTAAAAAAAAAAAATCTCTTAATAGACATTGGTTAGAAGCTAATAGAGAAACAGTAAAATTCTTATTGGGTCCTTCTCTCATGTTGCTTCACAAGTGTGTTTAAGTCCTAGTTTTTTGTTTCTTTGTTTGTTTTTGTAAGAATGACATCTAGACATTTTTGGCCAGGCTCGTTTGGCTGTGTTCGTTTAGAATCACGACATCCTGAGATGATTCAGTAGCAGTCAGCACTCAAAGATTTGGAAATACTGGTGTATCTCAAAGTACTGGTGTATTATGTACCCTTGAGTTTTAAGTTAAAGTCAAAGATTGAAATTATGTTTATATCATTCAACCAAATTCTATCACTTTCAACGTCTTGCATTCCATGGCATTTTTTTCATCAAAAAGATTTTTCAAGAGTCAAGTGATCCCTTCTTGCACATGTTAGCCGCTCTTGCTCTTGAATCCCCTTGAATCAAGATCTCAGATACTTCCCCTGACATCCTAACCATCAGAGCCAGGCATCTGTTCTCGCCTTTTATTTCCTTTCCATTTCCTGTTCAGTCCAAGTGCAATGACTTCCATGGCACCGAAGCATCCTGTCTAGTCCGTGACTCCAGTCTTCCCTGTCCTGTCCTGCTTGGAAAGTCTGTGGGGGCTGCAGGAGCAGGTCAGTGAAGGGGGTTGGGCAAACTAGGAGGATGGGGCGGGTGTCAGAGTCCTGCTGCAAGTGCCTTGTGAACTGAATCTGCCATTAGTTGAAAAATTCAAATCAGAGAAGTGCTGGAAAACTTGTGCCATGTGTCAGGACTGAAGGTTGAGCTTGAGGGGGGAAAATCACAAGGGGAAGTAGGAATGGAGGACAGGTAGATGGAATGTGGTACTGCAAGAAAGCCCTGAATGGCAAGAAGAGGTTCTGAGGTTGGTTTTCTTTCAACTACCAGGAATCTGAGCTATTTGCTGTGTGTGTGTGTGTGTGTGTGTGTGTGTGTGTGTGTGTGTGTGTGTGTGTGTGACTTGAGATTGGGATTGAGATTAAGAACAGGGATATCTTCTGAGTTTTATCTGCCATTGGAGATTCCTTGGAAAATTATCTGTCCCCACTGCAGGCGTTCTTGATGGGACTATTGACCGAGATGCTGTTTCCAACATTCTGATAATGATGAAGAATCAACACCTATACACCAGTAAGAGTCTCTTGGAAGTCTGAATGCCAGGTGGAGGAAACAGGCACAGCACTGACTCTTAACTGCAGTGCCTTGAAGAGACCCCCATTGGCTCCTGTTCCTTGACCCCTGGTCTAGCAGAGTTATCTGGGTTTCTCTTCCTGAGACCTGGCTCCGTTTTTTCCTTTGATGCTGCAGTTTCCTTCCAATTCACTAATCCAGTGTTCGGAGGGTGGTTTCTCTGGATGCTGCCTGAGTGCACTGATTCTCCAGCCTGAAGAAGTCTGCTGACCTGCCCTTAACGGAACTGGTCCAAACTTTCTGTCCAAACATTCGAGGGTTCCCTCCCATCTGGGAACTTATATACATTCCTCACCATGGAGTCTCAGCCCCCCCACACCCCAAATTACAGAGATCTGCTTTTCAAGATTTATTTTCTATTATTTCCTTAGGAACATCAAGCGTTTATAACATCTGGAACAAGCTCGTCACAGCAAAGACTGACAATGAATTGTACCTCCTGGTATCACGTCTTTGTGGAATCCTTCCTGCATTGACTCTGGGCTTGGCCTTATGACTTTGGCCAGTGGGGACTTTCCTCAAAAAGACACAAACAGCTTGCGAAGCACCTGTGCGCGGAGGCTTTGCCCTCTTGGAACGTTGCTGCCATCATGTGGCGAAATCTGGTATCGCTTCCTTGAGGACGAAAGCGCAAGACCAGCGCAGCCCTGCGTCCCACCTCCCAGCAGCCCTCACCGGGAGCTGCCCTCAAATTGTCAGAGTGATAAATGATTGTAGGTTATGCTGCTAAATGGGAGGGCTCTTCAGCACATTGCAATAGATAAGGGAGACAGAAATTTCTCCCATCTCCTCAGCGAGAGCCCAACAGGCACTGGCTACCCTCCTCGTCCTCCAAGTGACCTTCCAGGCCTGAGTTTGCCCGCCTGGTTCACTGCAAGGAGGCGCAGGGCTGAACCAGCTTCTTTCCAGGGCCTCCTCACCGCGTTTCTAGACACCACCACCCCTCTGCTGCTCCAGCCGCTGCCCGTTGTCTGGTCAAGGTCAATACGACATGTTTGCACTTTTTCTTACAGCAGCATCTGTGTAACCAATTTCTGTCTCTTGCAAAACACGGCAGTTCTATTTTTAGTGTCAGAGAAGAGTTTAAAACACTGTCCCTAACCGGCCACCTCTGCACCTCCGCCAGGAAGTCTTTCCTCACGTTCCATTTGTGATTTCTCCGTCTCGTGACACCCCTAGGCACTGATCGTCTCAAACGGGGCGTGCCCCTCACGTCCGCGCTGCCTGGTGGCCGCCTCCGGGCTGGCCAGTGGCGCTGCATGTCACCGGAAGTTAGGGCAGGCGTCTCTGCAACCCCTTTGCTTCGCGCCGCCGCCAATGTGGTTCCCAGGCCAGGAGCAAAGGCATCTCTTGGGAGTTTGTTACACAAGCCAAATCTCAGTCCCCTTCCCGGAAACACTGAATCAGAACCTGCATTTTACCAAGCACCCCAAATCATCGCGGTGCATATCAAAGCCTGAAAAGCATTTCTTTAATGCAGTGGTGTGTAACTCAGTATTGGAATAACTTGGGAACTTTAAAAATGCATATCCTGATTGCACACTAGACGGATTAAATCCTAATGTATTGGCTGGGTGTGGTCGTTGCTGGGTTTCATAATATGTCTCCCCACTCCAAGTGATTCTAATTTTCAGTCTGGGCTGAGCCCCATTGTTGTGGGATTCAGCAAAGGAAAAAAAAAAAAAACATTCAACACCCACGTAAATATTTTTTTATTATTCAGTTGTTTTATTTATTTTGCTCACATTGCTAGGTGCATTTTAGGATACTGATTCACACTTCTGATAGTGTATTTCACCCTATCCCCCCACCCCCCCAGGATCCTAGCCGCCTTCTCCGCCACCTTGTTCCCTCCCCTCCCGATCTCTGGAAAATACTGTCTGGTATTCTGTGAATTTTGCTGAAATAAGTCTGCTTATTTGTTTTGTTTTTTATACTCCGCATGTGAGTAAAAACATCCCGTATTTCTCTTTTTCTTTCTGGCTTATTTCGCTTGGCATGATCTCCTCCAGTTCCATCCACAGTGTTGTTAAGGGCATGACTTCATCTTATTTAACAGCTGCATACAATTCCATTGAGTATCTGGACCACAGCTTCTTTATCCAGTCGTGTGTTGATAGGCATTTAGGTTGTTTCCATGTCTTCGCTATTGTGAATTATGCATCTATGAACATGGGAGTGCAGATATTATTTTTCTGATTGGTGTTTGGTACTCTCCAGGTATATACCTAGAAGACCCACTTGAACTTGAATTTCAGAACAATAGTAAAGAAATTTTTAGTATCAGAATGTCTCAAATATTACATGGACGTACGCTGAAAAATGTTTTGGCTGTTGATTTGAAATTCATATTTAACTGAGCATCCTAGATTTTATCTGGCAACCTGACTCAAGGCTTAATACACAGCGGTGAGTTTAGAGAGAATACAGTTTTCAACAGAAACACTTGGAGGAATTTATCAACACAGCATCCTAGGTCTCAAATGTCAGGATTTCTGATTCAGTGGGGCTGGGATGAGGCATAGGAAATTGTATTTCTAGCAAGTTTTCTGGGTGAGTCTGTTAATCTTGGAACCATTTACAGAACCTCTGAGCTAGTGTTACATTTGTTTGATTCAATGCCGTCGATTTCTACAAATCGGTGATTGGAAGACAACTTTGGAGTAGTTACTTTGGCTGTCTTCACAGCCACTATGAACATAAAAAAAAACGCTTTTATGCAGATGAGGATTCTAGACAGTTCAGGTGCAAAGGTCAGAAAATAAGTTCCTTGTTAGATATAATGAGCTTCAGGCATCCACAAGGCATCTCTGAGTAGCCGTCCCTCCAAGCAGGGCAGTTGGAAGCTTGGTTTTTCTCTAAGAATATGGCTTCTATACCAGAGCTGTTCCAGAGACACAATGTGGGCCACAGATCTATATTTTTTAAATTTTAGGCATTATAGTAAAATGCTAATGTTTCAGAAATATAAGTTTTTCCATCCCACAGGAAGTTTACCCCAAGTTTCAGGCCAAGAAGTCCTTTGAGGCCTTTTTAAATCTAATTTTAAAATTATAAGTGCCAGAGAGAGACTAGCATTTCCCCAGGACAGTTTGAATCTTATAGCTTTCATTTTCAAGGAAGCTGTCTCTATGCAATAATGTTAAAGTGAAAGAGAAGAAAAATTAAAAAAAAAAAAAAAAAAAATTAGTAGGCCCAAAGTCTCAGGTTCCTGGGTAAAAAAGGAACAGAGTAAGAGAATTGAAACTGTGGTTTATGCTCTTTTTCGTAGGTCAGTGGCCTTTTTATCCTGATTTGGAAACTCTCTTAGTTGTAAAGTTGTCATAGGTTTTAATCATTTTGCAGCTGAAAGTCAAAAAAAGATATGCTTTATCACATATATGATTCAATGAGCAAGAAGAGAATTCTGCACAGACTTTCTTCATGTTGGTTCTATTTTCATAGGAAACATGGAATATTTTACACAGGCAGTCTATTTTCCTGGGAAGCCTAGGACTTTACGTGGAGAGGCCGGGAGACACTGAGGGCTTCTGAAGTGCCCATCACTGCTGTGCTCTACAATGAAGTTTGAGGTCCTGAGACATGGGTTAAATTTAACTTAGATCATTAACTAGATGAATTTTCGGCTAGGATTCCAGCTGTAAACAATCTGACAGGGTGATTGGCAGCCTCTCATTATAGAGGCGTAGTGATTAATTAACACAGAGCTTAATTAATTTTGTAAGGCAAGGAACAGTATTTCTTTGCAATGAAAATCAATATTTGAATATTTGGAGTCCGTACCTTCCCTGAGTTGATTTCACTCAGATATTTCGCTTGCTTAAAATTCTCAGTTCTTAGTAAATGTTATGTGCTCCCAACTATTAAGATAATTGGGAATATTTGTGATATTCTCTCTCAAGTTATTTTGGGAGTAAAAAAATCCATTCTTTTATTCTTGTTTCCATTTCAAAAGCATCGTTCTTTTATTGTACTTGTCAGGATTTTAAACTACATGGTGCGAGGCAAAGAAGTATCTAGAAATGGAGGACAGATATATATTCCCCCACCCCTGCTTTTGGTAGAATCATCTCAGTGCTGTGTCCAGTGTTCATTGAAATCAGTTGCCATTGTCAAAGCTTGGAGAACTAGTTCCTTAAATATTGGACTGAGTCTTAGGGACTCACAGAAAGGAATTCATACCTGTGTGTATGACTTGGCAGTAATGTCTGTTCGGCAAATAAACCAAGAATAGGAGACTTCCTTCGGCCTGGAAAAATAATATATTGGGTGGTTCCTAAAAGAGCCTAGAGGCTGAAAATTAGAGGAGCTGGGAGTCGCCTTCTAGTTGGGAAAGGGAGAGGATGACACTGAAGATGCAGAGAGAGCTTTGTGGCTGTCACATGGGGATGGACAGTCAGCTCAAAACAGCTAATGGCATTGGAACAAGGTGACAGACGGCCCTCATAAGAAAAGATAGGTTAGCACTTTCTTGCAGAGGGAGCAAGATCGAACCACAAGAGTCGAGGTGTCTCTTTTTCCTTCTGGTGAACCAAGAACTAGAGCAAAGCTTGAGGGGCCTTCGATGGGTAGAAAGCAGAAAGGAGATGGACTGGAGAGGTCGCTGGGAGGCAACCATCAGGAAACCGATTCCAGCACTGACGGAGCAGCCTCTCCCACCTGACACCCATGCCAGCCAAACTTACACCTGTCAGAACCATACTTGACTTCGTTTCAGACTAATTCTTTTCAAAGGCGTTTAGTACTTATTTAGCTAAATGAAGATTTTAAGTAAGTATCACTTCTTTGGAGACTTTTTAAAATCATAGAGAGGAGAGCCGTGCCATCCTAGGACTCAGTTGTGGGAATGTCATCAAGCCGACATCCAGGGAGAATCAGTCACACGAAACTGAAGGAGAAGGTGAGGTTCCAGAGGGACAATCTGAGGGTCAGCTGTGGCACTTGAGGCCCCATGCCTGCTTTTGTTACTAAATCCAATAAAACGCTCCTCCCCACACCTGTGACGGCGTGCTCCATCCATGCAAGTCCTGTGCACACAAAGAGAACATTTATTTGCTAGTAATGACAAGCTGTGATTCTTGGTCCCTGTCTCTTTTCAGAAAGAGGATGCAAATTGGATTTCTTTCCTGATTTTAAACTAATTTACCTGTTTGAACTGTCCTGCATGTTTTCCTATTTTACTTTAATAAATGATCATTTCCTCATCATGAAAGCACATATATGGAAGCTTTAAATGGTGACAGACTTAATTATACTACTTGGTTCACTGACTTTCTGATTGTATCCTTCTTATTTTCATGGCATTTATAAAGAAATGTGAGACCTCAAAGCTACATAAATTTAGTTTTTCTCCAAATTCATTGACTGCTTTTACTCTATCCTCTCACTATTCCTGTCATCTCAATATTTCCTATCTGTACTTATTCTTTTGTTTACTTTTAGTTCTATACTTTCCTATGCTTTTAATAATGAATATATACATTATATATTTAGATCCAATTTTGAGCTCCGGGTTCATAGATTCAACTACCTAACTGAATCTCTTTTCATTGGATGTCCAACAGACATTTTTGGTCACAACACTTTGAAAATCAAACACTCAATTTTTCACTAAAATTTGCTCCTTCTTTTTTGACTCCAATCTCATAACTTGGTTCATTCAATAAATGTTACCAAGTTCCTTTTATACACCAGATATTATCTAGGGTACCTCAGTGAACAAAACGAGGGTGAGGCAGAAAATAAGCAGCAAATAAAACATCTAAGTAAGTTCCTACTGTGTTAAGGGTAATAAGAACTGTAATTAAAAAAAAAAAGACAATGAGATGATGAGACTGGATTATGGTGGCATGTGATCTCTATCATTAGATGAAGTTGTTAGGGAGATGTCACCCCGAAGTGGGCATTTGAGCAAAGACTTGAATTGGAGGGAGTTCAGCACACGGATAACAGGAGGGAGGCCATCCCAGCAGAGCAAACACCTGGTGTAAAAGGTGAAGGGCAGGAGCATGCCTTACATGAGGAGCAGTCAAGAGTAGGTCCAGTTGAGGTGGAATGAAGAAAAAGGACATTAGAAGGCAGGATCCAGGGGAGTTGGGGTTAATCTTCCTAGAACATTGCAAAAACTTTGACTTTATTGGTGAATAGTGGAGAATGATTGCAGAGTTGACTACTGGAGAAAATTGTTCGTGTTCTCATTCGTAGAGCTCATGCTAGGTCTTTATGAAGAAGAGGTTTTGAAGATGCAAGGGTGGAAGCAGGGACTCCGGTTAGGAGGCTGCTATATTGCAGCAGAGAATAACGGTGACTTATTCCAGGGTGGCAGTGAAGGAGTGGAAATCTTTTGAGGGAGACCTTAGTGTTTTCTGACTGACTGGACATAAGATGAAACAGGAGAAATACGATAAAAACAAAGAATTCATGATAGTGTCAAGATTTTGAGCCTCAACAACCGGAATTATAAAGTTGGCCTCTATGGAGTGGGGAAGATTGATGGTGGAGCAGGTGTGCGGGGAGGTCATGAGGTCAGTATTGAACATGATGCTTGAGTGAGGCTGAACAGACAGTTGGAAACTCGGTCTGGATTCAGAGGACCTGGGTAGCAGACTCATATTGGAGAGTCATCATCACAGAGATGGCACTTTCCCAAGACAGCCCAGATGGGGGAGCTGGGAAGAGTGAGTCCCCAGTGACTGGGATACAATAAAATTAAGAGTTTGGGGAGGAAAGGAGGAACCATCAAAGGAGACTGACAGGAACTATTGGTGAAGTGAGATGAACACTGGGATAATTGGCTTGTCCTGGGTGGCAAGAGCATATATGTGTTGGGAGATAAAGAGATCACAATGCCAAATACTGCAGATTGGTGGATTGAGTTACAGACTGAGAGAGTTGATCGCTGGACCGGTGTATTCATCACGTATCCAGAATGATGTAACTTCTTCGTTTTAATAGTCTCTCTGTAGATTTTTACATTTTACATAAATAATCATGCTATCTGTAAATAATGATACATACTTTTTTCTTTTTGATCTTTATATATTTCATTTTCCTTTCCTTGCTTTCTTTTACTGGATGGGACTCTGACCTGATAGTGCAGAAACACCCAGATGAATGCATCCTTACTTCATCTTTGATCTCAAATCAGAGGCTTTCAATGTCTCACCACTGCGATGTTTTCCATGACATTTTGTGGTTATTCTTTATCAAATTCAAGAAGTTTCCCTCTTAGTTGGTTAGGAATTTTATTTTAAAATCATGGGCAGGTGTTGAATTTTAACAAATTCTCTTTTTGCCCTTTTTGAAATGATCAGATATTTGTCTTCTTTCAGTATTTAATGTAAAGAATTATGTTGATGCGTTTTGCAGCATTAAACCAGTCTTGCAGTCCTGGGACAATCACTTTGGTGGGGGAGATACTTATATATACTTTTTGATCCTTACTGGATTCGGTTTGATAATATTTGTTGGGGAGCTTTGTACATGTGATGGTGAAAGATGTTGGCTTGTCATTGTCCTTTCTTCTGGTAGTCTTGTTACTTTGTCCACGACCTTGCTGTCACATCAGGTGATTTCCCGGCAAGACCAAGGCCAGCTGGTATACTAGCATGCTGTCCTTTGGCTAATAAGGGCTGTTTTCCTCTTCCTTAGCCTCACCTTTTGGTCAAGAGCAAATATCTGAAATCACAGGACGTTAATCTAGGGTATACGGCACTTTACTCCTGACATGACGTTGCTGATCAGGAGGTTATCCAGAGAAAGTGACCTTGTTGTTGGAGGAGGGTTGATGCTTTCTGTTCTCTCTGATGCAGGAGATGTTATCAAACCTCTGATGACACAATGTCTTCACAGTAGCTTCGAAGAGTCTGGAAAAGAAGCATTAGCCACCTGCAGCTCAGGTGATGACCAGAAACAAACTGGCCATCTGTTCTTCTTGGATTAGACCCTGAGGCAAGAGCCTAGTTAACGTCCCAGAACATGGAAACAAGTCCCAAATGTCAGCCATTTATCCGAGGGTCCTAGCTGATTTTCTCTTTTAGTCCAGTCCTGGACTGTTCTGTTTGACCAACAGAATCAATATTGACACAGCCATGAATTTAATTCAAGCTGACTTAGAGGACTTCCAGAGGAGAAGTCCACCAAGCAGAGCATGTTTCTTCTAAGTAGTGACCCTAGTGGGGACAAGAGGAGTAAGAGGTAGGTCCCTTAAGGTGGACAGACTCCATAAGTGGAATTATACAGTTCCTTCAAAGAGGCTGAAATGTCTCTATAGAAAACTGATGCTTGAAGCAAGCAAGGTTAGCCCCAGAAAATCTCCTTGTTTCCAAATCATTTCAAAGTCAGGGACTAACTATTATAAGGATATATATATATATATATATATATATATATATATATATTATCTGTGTACATCCTGGCTCTTGTATTTTTTTGTCAGTTGGCATGTCTTGGCAAGGGTAATTCACTGAACTGTTTGAACTAAGTTAATTTCTTGGAGAAGCTACTATGTTCATGGTAAATTAACATCTGCTGTGAGAGCATAGGCTGCTTGGCAATTTTTACTTTTTCTTTTTAAATATGAGCCATCATCAAATTAAAATGTAGTGAGGGTTATTCGAAGGAGTGTCTTTGTGCAGGACATGGCGGGTTCCCACAGAAAGGTAAGTGACTCTGGACTCCTCTCTGAGTGAGGAAGAATGTGGCTGAATAAAATGTTGCCATCATGGACTGTGGCATGTGAAAGGGAAGGAACACTATTTCAGGGGAAGCCAAACAACTCATCATAAGTGACTATACTCAGTAGAGGCATCTGTATGGTATGGGGAAGTATTAACATTTACTGGCGATCCTAGAACTAAATCTACTGAAACTTTCATATTTTGAAATTGCTGCTACAGATTCTGAATAAGAAGGAGATGCCTGGGGGGCTGGAGCCAATGATAAACTGAAAAGCAATGAAAGGTCTTTGATGTTTCCCTTCTAAGTGAGTCAGTACCTGGAGTGCTTATTCTTTTTCTGAATAAAAAGAGAAAATGATTTATGAATCCAGGATCCCTTAATAAAAATCTTTTAGGAGTTAGTTTTTGTAAAGTTTTTGTGCTTAAACATATTTGATTTTTAAAAAGTATATAATCATAGAAAGATATTGATACTAACATATAGGTGTTGTAGATATTCAATCTAAGAAGATAAAAATCTGGTGTTGATTCATCAGTTATTTTTAATTACCATAAGCGTGGTAAAGAAAAGAGCTTGCAAAGTACTTTTAAATTACTTAAAATTTGGAGAATTTTATTAAAACCTCCTATTATCCTCTCTTTTCTCGGGTGGAGGAATAAATCCTAGTGTTACTTGGTATCCACTTAGGTAACACAAAGATAGTTTACGCATAAAAGACAGCTTAATAGTTTTATTATTCTGAATTGGAGCAGGCAAAAGCAGGAATTGAAATCACAGATATCGAAAGTACAACAAGAATAGAAACACAGCAGCAATTTAATTTTGTTTCACAATATAAGGACTCTTTTAAAAAATGAGACAATGTCAAAAAGCACCAAGAATTAGCAATTGGTGACAAAGCAGGATCTCTACTAATATGCATATAAATATCCTGTCATTTTACAGGAAAAAAATCCCAACTTCGAATTTTCTAATTTTAGTGCTTTTGTGCATTATTACTGTGAGAATTTACTAATATGTGTTTATAGATCTGTGTGTGAATTTTGACATACATAGATGTATAAATATGCAAATAGGTAATAAGTTTAAATCTTTTAGCTATAGCTAAGAGAAACCTCGCTCCTAAAACTTGAAAGATGATTATATTTTGCATTCTTCTCCCTGCAACTCCCAACCTTTAATTGTGGTCAAAGGTTCTGTACATTTCTTCCCATGTGTCACCTACCCTACTGAGCCCCAAGTTGAACTCTTTGACCTCAGTCATTGGGTTTTGACTTTTCTACTTGAAGTCCCAGTTATGGAGCTCACCAATGCAACTTTCCATTCTGAAAGGCTGTCACATCTTAGTCGCTGTTAACAGAGGAGCCCAGGAAACCATGTTCTCAACATGGTGACAACTGAGTCATTACTAAACACCAGAAGACAGAGAGAAAGTGGCGGACACCCATCCCGAGGGCAGCCAATCTTTCAGATGGCCCATGACTTAGGGCAAATAGCTCATCCTAAGGAAGTACTAACAGGCTCCATCAGATCATCATTCTTCAGCATTCAGAATGAGGAAAAGCAAATAAAATACAGCAGTGAGTTATCAAAGCTAAAGATGAAAGAATTTAAGGTAGGACCCATTTTCTAGACACTGAAATCCAGAGGCTGTGTAAGTTACCAAAGTTCAACTCACTAACGTGACTGCTGCTTTGTCTTACACCTCAGCCACTGAAGATCTCCAGAACCAGGTGTAATGCAGCCAACTGAGAGTGCGAAGGGGGCCGAGATAGAGAAAGCAGCTAGTTCACATTAATGGAGTAGGGTGAGGATCCCTAGAGCCCTGCGTGAAATCCTAACGCTCCTCCACCCAGGCTGAGTCTCCAGGCGTCCTTCCTGACATATGGAGCCTAACACTAACCCCTCTTTACTTGAACTAACCTAAGACATTTTTTCCTTTTCCACGAATTTTTATTTTGCTACTAAACCATGTACCAGATGAAAAAGACAACTTTTCAACAACAAACAATAAAATCCTACAAACAGGGATCTAGCTATTAAGCCACAATTATCTGCCAAACACTGGGATGTAAAAAAGATGGGAACCAAATTCCCACAGTTCATTAGAAAGCATCTCAAACCAACAAAAAGAATCCAAAGAATCCATAAAATTCAAGTTGGAAGTATAGTGATGTAGACAGACTCAATGAGCAGATAATCAGAGAAAGTTCAGCTTGCTAGGCTTGGAAATGTCTTAAGCTTTCTCCTATTTCAGTAGAGGAAAAGCAAACAAAATGAAATAAAATGTGAGTTGCTGGAATTGTCTGACCCAATTAAAGGTCAAGCAAGGATAAAGGGAGAAAATATACAACAAAAGGTCACAAAGACAAGTTGTCTTAAAAATTAGGTTTTATCTCTAACCAAAAATACGTGGCACAGTCTACCTGTACTTTTACTTTTCATCCAAACTTATATTACAGGATAAATTATTTAAGATAAACATCTTATCTCATGCCTTCTGCCACCTTTCTCCATCCTTCCTTTATTTAGGGGAAAGGACTCAAAACAGAAAAAAGCGATATGTATTCCTTCTGGTACTACTAAAGCGACTGAACCAACCTCATCACAGAAAGAAAGGCTAAAAAGATCAAAACTTATTAAATTCAAAGGAATATATCATACCCAACTCTGTGCTTTGAAAGAGTATATTTGAAAAAAAAAAGAAAGAATATCTATTTTTTCTAAAAGTGCAATATTTTAAAATAATAATGTCCAAGTTTGACCTTCCATTGGTTCATAGAGGTTATCCACACCAGTTCATTGTGACCTGCAGCTCTTTTGATTGGTTGGTACCACTGAAAAACCAGTAGGCACACAGTTTGAATATCATCCTCAGTTATGTCATGGTTTCTATATTCATTACGTGAAAGGAGTCTTAGAAAAGATTTTCCTTCTTTAGGGAGACTCGTATGTACATGTAGATACTTATATATTGTTCATTAATATTTTCTAATGAAAAACCGAGTTTCATTTCCTACGATGGTTTTCCCCTTCCTTTCTTAGAAGAAGAGGACAAGAAAAACATAGTCCCTGAATCTTTTGTCAGCTGTGTGTAATTTCCTCCCATCTCTTTTACTTTATCTCCTGCTAGTCTTCCCTGGTCAGGCTAGACTGGTTGGCTGGGCAGCTCCCACATCTGCTTGCACATTTAATTACTTGCTTTTGTGCTTTTTCTTTGATCTCAGAAGGCTCCTTCCCATGCGCTCCCAACATAATGTAGTATTTATAATCAAGACCCAGCTCCAATACTTCCTCTTCTTGAGGCTTCACGAGGACACCAATGATGTCAACACCCTCTTAGTCTAATCATATTTATTGCTTCTACTACTCAGACATGATTTGTTGTTTGGGAATATTTTAATTTATTATGTAGTTATATTTTTAGTTATTTTCTTTGTCCATGTGTGTGCCCTACCCATTTAAAGCACAAACTCATTGAATTTAAAACGATAAAAATTGACCCCAAGATTTAACACAGTAGCTTAGAGTAGTAGGTGAATTATTATCGTAAACTGGTGAGTGACATTTAGACACACTGCATTTTTCCTGGTCTGGAATTCAGTCTATAAAACTCAAGGGACCCATGGAGTTCAAGTCCATCAAGAGCAAGTTCTCTGTTACATTTGCATTATCTTCTCCATCCAATAAGTCCCAGAAAATCCAGGAATACCGCACGTGTGGGGCAAAAGGAAGAAGTGGGACAATGTCCCAAACTTAGGTACTCCCCAGGGTGGAATTGTGAGGTGGAAGGGGAAGGAAAGAAGAAAAAGACAGTCAGTGATATCACCAAAAAGGAGATAGGAATGCATGCCTCCTTTTCAGTTTTCCCAAACCTTCTTTGTTTGTGCCTTAAAAATTAAACATTTAAGAACAAAGCCTAATTAGTGCTTGAATTATAAAATGATTTAGTAGCACAGCTAAGGTGGGCAAGTTAATGCCCCCTTCCCTAAGATGTTCACCTACTCATCTCCAGGATCTGTCAATATGTTATCTTATGTGGCAAAGGGGACTTTGCAGTATGAGTAAGCTAAGAATCTTAAAATGGAAAGATTTTCCAATGGCTATGATGTAAACACAGAGTCCTTACAACTCTAAAGGGAGATTTAGAGCTGGGGCAGAGAGGCTGCTGATTTTGAATCTGGAGAAAGGGACCATGAGCCAAGAAATGTAGGCAGCCTCTAAGAAAGGAAGGAAAAAGGCAAGGGAACAGATTCTCCCTGAGAGTATTCAGAGGGGGGCACAATTTTAATGATGCATTTGTTGATTCTAACCCAATGAGTACATCAGACTTCTAACCTACAGAACTGTAGGACAATAAATGTGCACTTTTATTTTTTTAAAGGAAAGGTGCAGGCAGGAATGGAGGCGCATAGGCAGGCAGGCAGGAAGAGAGGAGGAATAAACATTTCTTTATTTTCTTTAGTTGTTCATCTTGGTCCCAGGTCTTGAACTAGGGACCTTGGAACTGATGTACACTTAGCAGGCATGCGTACCCCAGTGTCCTAAACCGCTAGGCCCCCAGGGTGCACCAATAAATGTGTACTTTTTAAAGCAACCAAGTTTATTGTAATTTGTTATATAACCAATCTTAGATAAAATGTGAAAAAAAAAATCTTTAAACAATGTGGCTATTTAATATGATTATTTAATATGATTTGTACATAGTCTATCATAAAAATAGCACTCCAATGTTAGAATTATAAGAAAAATCCACACATTGATCCACTTCCCTAGATTTGACCTCTTAGTCACACTACGGAGTTTAAGGATGGCTGGTGAATTCTCCTGAGAAGCACTATGTAAATTACTAATCTTTTATATAATCCACATTCTTGTTCCTCTGGAGTAGTTCCTGATCCCCTCCACAGAAGTTTTATTACAATGACTAGGTAATCATACATTGGCAGAACTAAGGAGTCAGAACTTTATCCTAATTAGAATTTTTACTTTCAGTTAAAGCTTCCACTCTAAAAAGTACACAAAAATATCACCTTGACTGCCTGTCCATCTATTTCTTCTGATAAATTGTCAGACTTAAATACAAAATGGTTTCCCCTGATGATGATGATTTCTAATAAGTTTGTTAAAAATACTTTAAAGATAGAAATCACTGAACTCTGTGACTCCAGGTTGCTCCCTTCGCTATCCCTCCTCTGTTTACCTGGCAAAACCTGTGTTGATGAACACAGCGGGCCTGTTCCTCTGACTGGTATCAGCTACCAGTCACAGACCAAGTTTCTCACGCTGAGGAGCCGCTTATTACTTGCAACAAGTAAGGTGATAGGTAGACCCTTCCCAAAGGCGCTCTCAGTACTGTACTTTCAGAGTCTTTATAGGGACTGGGTGAAGGAAGTGCTTGGGGATTGGTCTGGTTGGCTTCAGGG
>RJWH01010038.1:0-18994 GCA_004363575.1 Solenodon paradoxus
ATCAATGTTTAGGCATGTGTTCTATATAATTCAGAAGGAGTCATTATTTCTGATGCATTCAGTGACGTGGGAGTGTGCAGTGGTGGGGGAGGGAAATAAGAAGATTTGGCATCCCAACTCTGGCCCACTGTGTATGTTCACAATGACCAATGTCATGGCTGCTGTTCTACTGGACTCGGTCGTGTTATTTGACTTAATGACAGTGGGATGTGGAGCCATTGGAAGCATTTCTCTATGTCACCTGGAGGTCAGATACAGACTGAGAGATGGTTTGCTTGTCTCTGAAAAGATGTTGGTTTTCTTTTTTGAAGCACAAAAGCAAAGTCATGTTGCCTCAAATATACATCATGGCTGAAAATGATAATACCAATATGTGTGGAATAAGTGGTATTGTTGATGCATTTTGCTTCATGCATCCTCACCCACCCAAAATGAATGAAATAGGCACTCTTATTACTCTTTTATACATGAGGAAATTGAGACTTTAAAGGGGACGTTTTGTACCTACATGGTGTCTGCAGATGAACAATTTTGGCAAAACCCTTCTTTAGCACCAATAATGGTAATAATAGCAATAATTAAAAGATATTGAGCTTTTACTTTGCCACTGAGCTAGACCCTGGGGTCACATAGACAAATACGAGATACAGTAGGTGCCCTCAGAGAGTTTACGATCTTTAGAGAAAAGACAGAGGGATGATACCATGGTATGTAAGTACTTGAATGAGGCGATCAAAGACTGCTGTGGGAGACAAAATTGTCATCCCTAACCAGTGCCAGGTTTGGGGTGGGGGAGACATTTTGTGGGGATCTCAATGAAGGATTTTGAAAAGTGATCTCCTAAACCCTTTTATCCACTTATTCCTCATGTGGCAAAGACTGGGTAGGAAGAGGAAAATGCAAATCTGTCACTGAGTTGGGAAGACATTTACATATGTTGAGAAGCACACATTGGAGTTGTGGATTTGGTCAAAGCAAAACCAAATGGCTACCTCTGCCGCTTTTTCTGACTTCAGTCCATTTACCAATGGAGATGCAGGGTGGCATGCTGAGTACCTCAAGAAACCTAGGGCTTTAAAGTTACCTCACTTCTTCTGGCTCTATTTCATTGTCTGGGTCTGAGGCCGGGTAGCCAGCCCTCTATTTCAAGAAAGAACATATGGAACAGGCCACATCGGAGCAGCAGAGCCAGACTTCCCTGGCAATGACTTTCAGGGAGGTACACACGGTTTCTTCTGTGCCAACAATGAGGCAAATTGACAAGACAGAAAGAAAAATCCACGCAGGGCCAGGCCTCTGAGATCAGCAGCATAGGTTTTGCAAAGGTTGACCTATGACCAGTCAGGCCAGGCTACACATGCCGTTAACCTTGGCAACATGAATCTGTTATTCTGTCCAACATATCCAGCCACAGCCTGTCCATTTACTGACCAATTTGTTCCCAGAAAGCACTTAAACTGTCAGGGCTAAAGAATATACAAGAAGTCACAAGGACCTGTTACAAGTTTCCATTTTGTACCAGGACAGTTCCATACTTTACATGAGACCCAATTCTTTTGCTAACAACAAGAATGCTCACACTGGAGAAGTCCCTGCCCCAGGGTCACCTAGCTATTTAGTAGGGGAGGTCAGTTTAGAGTTCTGACCTTCTAATTCTTGTCTAGTTCCCTTTCTGCTGCACCGTATGCTACAGTTCTTTTTCCAGAAAGTGAGCTCTGCCTTTGAAGAATTACACCAAAGGAGACTTGGGGCCTGGTCTTATGCAGGATGTTTCACTGAGTGTCCTGCCTTCCATGTACCATGAGACCAAGTAGGTGGGTTCTGTCAGCCATTGTGGAAAATGGGAACTTTTCAAAGAAATTAGAATCATTCCATCTTAAAAAAAAAATTCATTAGTGGTGATACGGAAGGAAGTAGAGTGCACTTTGTAAACACTTCATTTTTCTCTAAAGTGATATCATGATCATGTTTAGACAGTCAGCATTATTGTTGAGCAACCTTGAGCCTTTAACACACCTGTTCATCAATAAAACAATAAGGATAATTTGTAGCTCACTATAACTATTCTTCCACAAGTCAGCCCACTGAAGCTGTGTGTGTGTGTGTGTGTGTGTGTGTGCATGTGTGTGTGTGTGTCTGTGTGTAAGGAACATTCAGAGGCATCAATTTAGAAATTAGATTACAAAAAGAGGGCGATGACAATGAAAATCAATCACTCTTCTCAAAGTAAAATTATTTTCATGTAGGCTCAGGCCATGGAATGACAAGGACCAATTTTCAAGTACTAGTGAAGGCCATGAATATTATAGGACCATGCACAGTGCCTGGTAAATGACAGCATAAATGTTGAATTGAGTACCATCAATGTTGGCTGAAATGAATTAAGCCAAGGGGAAGGAGTGATGCTAAAATGGAGAAAAGGGAGTAGAGAAGGGGAAATACGAGATGACCAGGTCAAACCTTACTCACTTCACAAATTTACCTGAAGGTGACTCTAATAGCAGGTTCCACAGGAAGACTGCCTCCAATCTGTCTTTACTAAGTTGTCTCATAATTTTCCCAAGCGTTATTCTCTAGATCAGAGCAGTCTGGAGCAGAGAACTTCATAAATTAACTCAGCTTTGGTTAACAAAAGCCAAATGAAAAACTTTCTTGCTTTAGAAAAAAGAGGCAAAATCTTGTTCATCGTGTTTGGATTCCATGTGGTATGGTTTGTGTTCACATGCACTGTACATATGTGCGTCACTGGAGTCTGTTTCTGACATACTAGGATCTCATGATTATGTCATTTTCTCTAATTGAGAGCCATGTATTTTTCCATGAATTGAAATCATAGCCTACCACTAAAAACTTTAGTTTTGCCTCTGTGTATAAAAGTGTGTATGCATTACTTTCACTTCAAAATGGTTGTATGAACATGGCAGTCATGTGGCCTAGTAATCAGCTTTTCAAATTATCACTCTTGTTTTCTGTGATTATGTCAGTAGTACCTTTTTGACCTATTAGAGTAAGCCTGGAATGTCAAAGGTTTGTGACAAGGCTCAGCATTAATCTATTTGATTCTCTCTCTCTCTCTCTCTCTCTCTCTCTCTCTCTCTCCTTCTCTCTCTCTCTCTCTCCCACCCTCCCTCCCTCCCTCTCTTCCTCTCTCTCTCTCTATCTCTCTCTCTCCTCTCTCTCTCTTCCACACCCACTTCCTCTGCAGTTGCACATTTGTCAAACGACAAATGAAAAAGCATAAACTGGTGTTAGAGTGTCTTCCTAAAAACAACTTTCAGTAGCATGTCTCCAAGAATCAAGGTCATTTGTAGCCTGATTGTCTTTTCCTCTAATATTTCCTGTCCAGGAAAGTGTGAGGCCTTTGGACACAATGACAACAAGTCCCAAAAGTTAAGTCTGTTCCCAAGGGAGCAATCATTTAATGAAGCAGGAAAGTAGCCTAAGACATTTGAAAAAGACTTTCAATAACAAGGGGTAAATAACTGTAGATTTGGCATACTTCGCGGCTTCACCTAGTGCTAACCAGTGGCAGCACAGGGCTATTTAAAGATCTCTTGAAATAAATTAATCATGCAGCCTTGTGTGCATTTGAAAGGACATCAACTTTGGCGTCAGATAGACCTGGATTTTAATCCTGGCTCTACTACTGATTAACTTTGTGCTTACCCTCACTGGACTACTCTGAGGATGAAATATGATCCAAGTCAGGTTCTTCTAGTGTCTAGCATATGGCAAGTGCTTAATAAATGTCAGCTGGTGGTTATGTTTGCTTTTAGGTGCCAACTTATACTGCAACTGGGGGCAATGTGCTGCTGGCCAGTATGTTTCTCACGAAATGAGAACTTGAGATGGTGCAGCTTTTCTGGGGACCCTATTCTGGAAATGGGGAAGCAGAAGTCACAGACCACTTGTATTACAAAGATAATAACCACAGATTGGGTGAGGCAGGAAAGAGTGGAAGAAAGACATGGAAACAATCAAATACCCATCAACAGATGACTGGGTACAGATGCTGTCATCTAGATACTCAATGGAATTCTGTGCAGCTCTTAAAAAGGTGAAACTGTGCCTTTTTCAGTGATCTGGATGAAACTGAAGGGAATCATGTTAAGTAAAATAAGTCAGAAAGCAAAAGAGAACAATAGGATGGTTTCACTCACATATGGAATATAGAGAAGCAAAACAGACAAATCTCAGCAAAATTCACAGCATCCAAGACCATGGCTACCAGGGAGGTGGGAAGGGGAGGGAAGGAGGAACAGGTGGTGGTCAAGGGCACTATAACTCTGGTGGTGAGTGTGGTGTGAAATACATACATGAGGAGTGATTTTGATATCCTAAAAATCATATAGTAATGTAAACAAAAGAAAAAATAAGATTATTTTAAGAAAGGAAATAGAGGAAGAGCCATGAAGAAATAGTTCAGCCATGGAAACATTTCCCAGTGGGTACACATGCGTCTCTGTGATGGTTAAGATGGAGTGTATTTACTAACACAATAAGTTTTCTCTTTTGGAGCCTTGGGAAGCAGGAGCCACTTGTCTCCCTTCTTACCTACCCAGGGAAATCATGGACTCAATATGCTGGTCCCTAGAACACGGATCCTCAAGAACCCTTTTGTTTTTTTCCCTCTAACCTACAAGGTTGAGAGCTCTCGTATGCATTGCAGAACTCAGGGCTAAGTGCAGTTTGGAACTGCCAGTTGGAATTCCACTCCTCTCTCACTTGAGATGGCCTAGGAATGCAAGGAAGAGTAGTGTTAAATAGGGCTCCATCTTCCTCCCTTTAATACATCTCTTGCTGTCTCCGTCTCTCTCCCTTTTTCTCTCTTTTTCTCCCTCCATTCTTCCCTTTCTCCTTCCTCCCCTATTTGTCTATCCATGCACTCATTCATCTATGCTCCATTTATCCTTTCTCCCCAATATTTTTTGCTCTCAGTCCAGTTTCGTAGTTTTCAGTGTACATGCCTTTCCTATCTCTTGTCAAGTATTTTAGGTATTTATACCAGATATTTTATATTTTTGATGCTGTGATAAATAGCATTATTTTATTTTAATTTTGATTGTTCACTTATAGTATAGAGAAGTGCAGTTGTTTAAAATATTAATCTTGTATCCTATAAAGTGACTAAGCACTCTTACAAATTCTAAGAGCTTTTCTGTAGATACCATTGGATTTTCAACATAGATGATTATGTCATCTGTGAATAAATACAGTTTTATTATTCTTTTTTGATGTGCTCCCTTTTTTCCTTGCCTTATTACACTGGCTAGAACTTCTAATACAGTGTTGAATAGATATAAGATTTTCCATGTATAAATAATTCCCATCCATTGAACTTTTTAAAAAGACACATATAGCAATGAAGAGGTAGTTGAACAATGAAAGTGTCCTCTAAAGATACTGTTTTGGGGGAAGAAATCTGATCACTGCCTTTATCATAAGGCTAAAGTTAGATTTCCAAAATACTGAATAGAAATTTCATCAGAAAAAAATAGATCCTGTTCATCGGGAAGAGGCAAGAAACAAAAACGAAAGCAAAATTAAAAATAAAGTTCATAGAATCACATAAACTATTTTTCTCATTATTTTCATTCTCTTAGTCATATTCTTCCTCTCCCTTCTCCCCTCATTCTCCCACCATGAGTTCTTTACAGGAAGGAGTATGGTATAATGGTTATGATGGCCAACTCTGAAGTCCAATTACTGCTTTAAAATCCCAACACTTCCCTGGGGAAGTTACTTAATCTCTCTGTGCATCAGTTTCTCCACTTGTAGAAGAGAAGACAAGATGTGAGCAGTATCTGCTTCATGGGGTTTTCTTGATGACACAAGTCTTCATTCATTCACAGATTTTATTCTGTGCTGATTAGGAACCAGGTACTATTCGAGGCTATTGGGATAGAGCTAAGAACAACATAGGCAGACATTTCTGTTACTCTGTGTGTTGTGTGTGCACAATCTAAGAATGGAGGCATGGGGAGGACAGAAATAAAATCACATTATTGGTCATTGGTTTTTACTTCATTACCAAACATTGGGTTTGGGGGATGGTTGCTTGTTAAAGATTAAACAAGAAAGAAAGGAAGAGAGGGAGAGAATAAAGAAGGAAGAGAAGGAAAGAAGGAAGGAAGGAAGAAAGAAAGGAGAAAAAGAAAAAAAAAGAAAAAGAAAAACAGGCAGGACTTGGCTCATTGCTCATTGATTATTGAACGACTAATTTTGCCTGACAAATGCTGGTGATGCTCTAAACTTCAAGCTGCCATGTTATTACTTGCTTGACATCACTTTTGTACTGGACAATGAAGATGTCATACACTTTTAAAGCACAAGTTATCAGTGCATGGGGGGGTCTACTATGCCTGGAAATATTGTGGATGGTGAAGATGATCCAAGAAGAGCATCATCAGGAGGGGGCAAAACAAGCAATATGATGATTCTAAAGACCTTGCCAAAAATAGTCGGGCATACACTCTCCCAGTGGTTTGACAGAACTTTGTCAAGAAGTACATCTCCACATAAGCAAATTGCTTTTCCCTGATAAAGTGTTGCCATGCTCATGACAGGTCTGCAGTGGTTGCCTGTACAGTCTCACAGGCCACCATGCCTTTTCCCAGCCACAAGCCTGTGCCTCACCCAATACTTATCTGACCTTAGCAGACCTATTTTAGGAACTAGTTAGACACACCCAGCTTTGTCCTTGTAAACACATCAAGTCTGGAGAGGAGGAGTCTTGACCTGAGCATCTGGGTCTCTGTCACCCTCCTTGGCAACAAAGAAGAATCAGATGCATAGTATTGTGGAGAGCTGTTTGCTTTTCTTCTTTCCTCTAAGAAAGGGGCCAGTGTTCCCATTCCTATGATGGACATGTCATTCTGAGAACCAAGAAAAAGGCTAATCTCCCTCCTTCACTTCCCACACTGAAAATTTCTCCTAATGGGCAACATGCCTGAATCTTTTCCTCATTTGACTTCTAACAGATGAAAAAAAAAAAAGAAGAAAAGAAGTCTAAAGTATCTGATGAGGGATAGGAGAGAAGGGACTGGCTGGAAAACCTGGATTCCTTCCCTAGCATCCTGAACTGGGGACACATCCCCTAGTTACCCCCCACCCTTGAACTCTGACTCTCTCAAGAGCTGTGACCTCTGGGTCCTCCCAAAGGGAGGTCTCTTCCTCCCATATATAAGAGACTGTATTCTAACAACTCACTCTCTTGCTCCTGTCACCCCAAGCTGCATGTATCATTTCTGTTTAGTTGTTTTCTAATAAACTTCCCATGTGGTGTTGGGACCAGGAATCTCCCCTTGAATTCTTTCCAAGACAAACTCTGCACTCACCAGCTCCAGGTACCCGCATCAGTAGCCACCTGGGCTCACAGAGCCCTTGCAATAACCCACCACAGATTTCCTTTGTGCTGATTGGTGATTCTCAATCTCTGATCCATACAGTTCTTGGGTTCTGAGGCAAGACCTCGGAGACTGCTGAAAGAGGGGCTGGTGGAGAATCTGAAGGGGTAAATTGGCAGGCTTCCAGGCCTCCACTCCACCTCCTCCTGAGTAAGTCCATTTTCATCTGGTTTATAGAGTGAGATCTGATGAGACACTGTGTTCTAAAGGCCTGTTTCTTCAAACAAGTCTGAAACCACTGGTCCAGGCCCAGCCTGAGAATTCCTGGGGAACAATGGCATGGGAGGACAGCCTTCACCGCCATGCCCATCTCCCCATACCAGGTAGTGCAGGAGCTATTGGGCATTGGTGGTAGTCTCCTGCTCAATTCTGCATGCTCTTGAATAAAGAAAAAGAAGATGAAAAGGGAAAAGAAATATTTCCCATCATGTGAGTAAATTGCACTGAACAGATGAACCAGATGACAGGTGATCGTTCCCTAAGATGACAGTCTCAACCCAGGCTGAACCTGAAAGGCTTGGAGGGAAAATAAAATGCTGCAGATTTTGAGCAATGCTCCCCAGCTGGTTTCTGTACTGAAGACTAAAGGAACAACCACCATTTCCACTTCATTTCCTTCAACTGGCCTGGTGCCAGATTGGAATGAAAGAAAAGGGAAGAAAAGAGCATTAGAGGAGAGGGTTATTTTAGTTGCTTAAGCCAGTTCTCCTGGAAAAGTTCGTATTGTTCATTTGAACACCATTAGAAGGCCCGCGGGTTTTTCTAATATGCATTCCGTGTAGGTATTTGTATAATCCTATTATAGTTTGGTGATGATTTTGAAGCTTATCAGTGTTTTAGGTTTTATGACATAATTCAACCTTATAATCAACTATAGGATGTCATCATCAATTCTAGACCCCTCCCCTTGGTTACACTGACATTCTCCTTGACTGCCAAATACCCTGTTTGAACAATCTTGAATGACCTCTATCCTTCAGTCATACCTGCCTATATACTATTTTATGAAAAAGACCTCGGTCTTTTGAATTAACTAGATATAGGTTTGTATCCCAGCTCTAGCACTTGGAATTAATGTTATCATTACTATTGCAAAACTCAATGCTATATTCCCTTCATGTCTTGCCTGATGCTGCCTGAGAGTATTCCTTTCTCCCCTGGTATCATACCCATTTAGTATCTAACTGAATCACATAAATGTATTGCATTAAATCAATCATCAAATCTGCATTGTGCATATAGTATGTGATGGGCATGGTGGCAGATAGATAGTGGCATGGGATGGGAGTAGGGAGGTCGATTTGAGACAAGTAGGTGAGGATGTGGAGATAGTAGGGTCGAAACAGGCCTAATTCAGTTACTGTTTTGAGCATCTTATTTTTGAGTAGAGAAGATGCTCTTATATGCAGGTAACTAGAATCCAAGGGACCAAGTGGTGTGCTCTGCAAGGAAAGTGCAATTGGAGATGAGGCTGGAGGAGTGTGGATGCTGGACAATGAAAGGTGAAATGCTAGAAATAATAACTCTCTTTCTTTTTAATTTCCCACCCACCCAATTTCCCCCCATTCTGGCTGCCATTTGTTATTCTCTCCAGTTAACTTCCAACAAATCTTCTTAAGGAAGAGTGGGCGTAATACTGTTCTCTCCACAGTCTATCAGGAGTACATCATGGGCTCTAAGTGTATGCAGTGATATGAGACACTTCTTTTAAAGTTTCCCTAGTGAACAGAATAAAGTGTCTTCAAAGCACCCCCAGGAAGTACCACCTGCTTTTTCTCTTGTTTCCTATTATTGTAAGAGCATAATGGGAAGGCACTGCAACTCCATATGTAAAAACATTAAAATGACAGCATCATTTTGAAAATGAATGGGTGAATAAATTAAAAAGCTCTTGTCTTTGACCCTTAAAGCTCCTTGATTTATTTCAAGCTTGGAACATTGTGTGGGGATTTGGGTATTGAACTTAGTATAGGACCCCTGAGCCCAGTCTTTACAGATATCTGCAGAGAGCACTTCCGGGATGCTCCTACCCAACAGGACTATTTTAAGTCATTATTTGTCCCTGTTGAATGCCAGTTAAATTGTGCCTGGGAGTGTTTTTGGTGGATGTCAGAAACTGTAGGAAGTCTCCCTCATCTCAGCATACCATATCCCTCCTCCTGTTCCTCTTCCTCCCCTCTCAGCCCACAAGAGCCCTTAACTTCATTCACTGAGTCACTTACTCAACAGTATATCATCCTTTTAAGAATGATTTCCAATCGCTTGGAATTTGTCCTAGTTGAGATTGGAATGGAAACACACAGCAATGGTGGGCAGTGAGGAGGTGGGGTTCATGGGGGTTCTGGGGTTCATGTCCCAGACTGGATCCTTAAAACTTCTGACTTCATGAGAGAAATCACCTAACCTCTCCCATTCTCCATTTTCTCTGCTGTTCAATGAAGGAATTGGCCTTGCTGACTAAAGTATAAGCAAATTGCTAGATAACCCCACCATCATCATGATCCACACAAATAATGGAGCTAGAAACATGAGATCCTTTCCAGGTAATTTACTACTACTCCATTGTAAAGGTGGTGGGCTGGGAAGATGAGTTTTAAACGGAGGGAAAAAGTAATTCACATCTCCCAAGCTAGTGTTCATAATGGTCTATTAAGAGCACATTTAAAAGAAATGGCCTGATTCTATAGTCTTCTACCCAAGACAACAGTCCAGTTCAGCTGAAGTAGTTTTTGAAGAGGTCCATAAGCAAACCCCTTTCAGGGAAACCTAGATCTGCTTTACAGAAAGCAGAAAAGTGGAGTTTTCCCCTAATACATTTAAAAATGGCCACTTCACCCTGCCAAACTTCATTACCACTCCCAAGAGCTAAAGCCTGGAGATTAATGATCCTGATCCCAAAGAGAAGGCAGTGACTCTTGACAGAAAAATAAAAAGAAGTCACCAGCACATGCTATTAACCATTCTGCATTCTTTGAGAATTAATGTCAATAATACTGTCGCAACATTTTTCAAAATAAAGGATGGAGTTTTCTAATTGTCTAGTAAAAAATGTTCCAAGGATGAATCTCAAGAGAAAAAACTGAGTTTAAGTCATTAACACCACAAATCTCTGATAATTGTGGAGTGTTTGCAAGTGCCTTAATCAGGATGGTATGTCTGAGTGGCCTGTTTTAATTTGATCACACTGATTAAGTTTCTGTAAGCTAATATATGTTGCATTTCCAATTCAATTAAATGAGAATCTCCTGCCATTACAGAGATATTACCAAATGCCCTGATGGGTGAAGACTAGACTTGGTATTTTCAATTGCTACTGACTTCCTGATTATATAATCGTTGTATTAAATGAAATCAATGAAAGCTCAAATTAAATTCAGCAAATTTTAAGGAGTAAATATGTTTTCTCTATACTTTGCGTATATTTTCACCTCGAGGTCTGGAGTGCATTAGTTGGAACTCATTGATTACCATTAGTGATAAATTTTACAGGACTCTCTCCCCTCATATACCAATTCCTAAAAGTCTATCCTATTTGAAGGCACTGTAAATGTGGACCAATGAATGGGTGCTCTCTATTATATATGTATTATAGTTGTGCCTCTTTCAGCTGTAGATAAGAGCTATCTTGTGTAAATGCAATTGCTTTGTAAATGTAAATGCCTATTGGGTCATCGGTCATGCGGGAGATGGAGGAAACAGAACAATAAGGGGAGGTGTGAAAGAAACTATCTAGGGAACAGAATGAAGAAAATTGCTAAGTGGGTAAGGGATGGAATTGATGAAGCTGGAGAAAATGGTGAAGGGAGCTGAGATTGAAAGAAAAGCCACTAGGGAAGTACTGGGAAAGGAGAGTAGTAGCTGCCTCCTGGCTTGGTCTGTATCACCTTGCAAAGACCCTGCTATCTGGAGATCCGGGAGACTGACCACTGAAAGATAAATGGGCTCATGAGTGTTGATTTGAAGCAAGCAGGGCTGAAAAGGAAAGACAGACTTCATTGTTAAACAGGACCCAAGCACTATAAGTGCTCATCTTTTGTCTGTCTCCCAAATCCTTCCCACTTTCTATAACCCATGGTGGGTGTGAGTCTCAGTCTGAAAATAATCCCTTGGTAGGGGGTGACAGTCACTGGAGGAAGAGGGTAATGAACAGACCTAATGCTGCTAGTTCCCAAGCCTTAGCAGCGTCACCAATTCCCTGAGTGGCTCTGGGAGGTGGGAACACCAGAGTGAACTCTGGGGACCATCTAGGTGAGAGCATCCCTGGAATTTTCTCACACTGCACTGATACTTTTTATGGGTTCTGGATTTCAAAACCTGCTATAAGCAAATGGGTGACTCACAGAGTAATAAAGCCCTCTAAATCAATTTGCAAGACATCGTGAAGATAAACAAGAGGAAAAGGCTTTTTATTTCTGCCCCCACCCCGGTTTTTTTTTTCCTATCCACCTGCTTCGAAAAAGGATTCAAAGTGACTTCTAAAAGGCTCTCTTACTCATGCCTAGGAGTATTTAAGAACTATTTCTTAAAGTTGAGTCTGCGTAAATCACATAAATAATGATTATATAAGCCAGGACTATATTGGGGATTTCTCCCTTTACACAATCGATAAACTAGGGGGAACTGTTGAGTGAGTGAAGTATTTTGGACACATAGTCCATTCTTCCCCATCATCTGCTGTCTCCAAAACATGCCTTTCTTTCCAAGTAAAACTTCTTCATCTCATACCCCATACCTGTAAGGATATGTATTTCCTTTCTAATGAAGTGTGTGCTAATACACATGAACTAGTGATTATTAGAAGTTTAATATGTCGGTTGCCCTAATACTCCAAGGACTTCTGTAATGGTTGGAGAGAGAGTTGGGGGACCAAAATAATGCCGTAAAAGATGATTTCAGCCCCTGAAGAGTATATAGCCTAGTTATATACTGTAAAAAAGCATGTGTAAAAAATCTGGGAAGAGAGTCAAGTACAGACTCTAAGATCTCTTTAGAGCTCAGAGAAGGGAAAAGCAAGGTCGCCTTGATAGAACCTCATGCAATGTAAGAACCTTTCAGTAGTGCCCGACAATTGGTCGAGGTCAGCTACTCAAGGACATTCGAGCTCTTGTGGACAGGATTTTGGTTGTGGAAGGGAGAAGGAAGAAGATTCCCATCTTCTGCCTTTCCCCTCAGCCTCCCTCCTCTCAGCCCTCTCCACATCCCACCTCATTCTGCTTGCATCCACTCTTCCATCTCCTTCTACTTTCCTCTCCCTTTCTGCTTTTTAACTCCATTTCCCTTCATCCTTTCTATTCCTACTGGCCCCTGGACTCTCCTTTCTTCCCATCCTCTCCACCCCTCTAACCTCGACTTCCCATTCTAACGAGTCCTCTGTGCTCCCCTATCTCTCAGTCTCCCTCAATCAATTGCCAAAGCAGCTTTTAAATAAGGTCTAGAGTCGATACTGTGGGATGTGGAACTGCAGAGAAGAGTGCTCCCCCAAAGCTTAAGCCTAATGTGTGGGGGAATAGAACCCCAACACCTCTTGAAAAATCACTTTCTCTCTGATGACCCTTTTGGGGGGTCCCAGTGCTTCTGGGTAGGCGGGGTCTTGGCCAGACTCAGTCTTTGGAGCCCAGCTCTCTTCCGCCTCCCTTAGCTTTGCCCAGTACCTGCAGTACCTGTGCAGCACTGTTAAGAAATGAAAGAAGCTAAGCTGTTAGCTGCAGGAAGCTGAAGGTGAGGCAGGAGGAGAGTGCTTTGTAAATGTGAAACACAAAGCTTTGCTAAGAGCTTCAGCATGACCAGAAAACCTGCCTACTACAGGCATGGGCCACTGGAGGAAGAATCATATCTGACAAGAAAGGGCTTTTCAAAAACTTTTTCAAGCAAGGCAATGTAGCAGAGGGCTAAACGCATGAGCTCTGGGGCCACTTCATTGGGGGTGCCAATCCTAGTCCCACCTCTTACTATTTACGTGATGTCGGTGGAGTCGCTCAACCTTTCCGTGCCTCGGCTTCTACATTCATACAAGGACGATATTACCATCACCTGCCTCATGGGTAGTGGGAATCATGAAATGAATGATGACACGGCAGTCATTTGGATTTATTCCTGCCACACGGGAAAGGGTTGGCGAATACTGGCTGTACTTATTGAAGAATGGGTGCATGTGTGAACTTCCTGAGCCTGAACAGGAGTCCAGCTTACTCAAGGCTTTGTGCAGAAAGCTTTTCTCAGCACTGGAAGAAGCTCACCTGAGGATGCGTAGGGATCATTTCAAACACGAAGCTCTGTGACTCTTGTCCTCAGAAGCACAGGTTTTGCCTGATATGCCCATGTGTCTCAATGGATAAGGACCAAGTGATAACTGGCCACAACCTAGCCAAACACAACTGAGAATGGACAGCTCCCTCAATGTGACCAAAAACATCACCCACACATGTCGGCAAAACTGATTGCATTTGTCGTTCTGAAATCAAGCCTTGAACAAGTGGCTAGCACCAGAGATTTGGGCTTCTGATGCTTTAACACTGAAACTTGCACTGGGAAAGAGACAAAGAAATGCTAGGGTGTAAAAATAGAACAAATTTGAAATATAAGAAGATATAGAGCAGTCTAATTTTTCTTTTGTGAGCCTTCAGTGTCGAGTTCTACCTAATACATACCTGTGCATTTTGTGACTGGCTAACAATTTCACAATGAGGGTGGATTTGGGAACTCATTTTCCTTGATTCCCTTTCATGTTTTTAACTTGCTGGCATTGGAAACCATAGCTCCAGCCTCCAACCCAACTCAAGTCAGATGTGGTGGTCCATTGTGTTGTCTGAAAATCTGCATGCTGCTTTGGTCAGTAGAGGCATCTTTCTGAATAGTGGACAGCTCATCAGCACAACCTTTAGAGTCCTGCAGTCTTGGCAGGGAGGGAGGGGCCTGCTCTTAGAGCAAACTAATGTTTCCTTAAAAGATCCTGAAACGTGTGTGGGGTAACACATATTTTATCATAGTTATTCTGGCTCCACGAGTGCAATGAAAATGTTAGCCTTGGCATATCAATCGTGTTTTACAGATGACTGTAATTTCCTGAATGTCAAAACTCCAAATTTTTCTACTAAGCAAACTTTTCAGTGGCAAAACAGATTGCTTCCATAATGTATCACTGTGGGCAGGAAAAATGAAATCTTTATGCACTGTATTATGAATCAATGAGGCATTGAGATTCTTGGAAGGGTGAGTGGACTCTGGAAAATGAAAAACTGCCGCTATTCCATCTCTACAAACCACTGTGCGGGGAGTGCAGACTTCAGCGGCATTTAGTGTGTGGGCCAGAGAAATATCAGATTCATGTTGAAAGCAGTTCCTGTCTTCCCCCTTCATCTTGATGGGGTAAATGTCACCGTAAATATAGTGTGAGTCAAGGACATTTAACATGCCCTCCTAACATGATTCCCTTTGCTTCTGGGAAAATGAATCTGTTGGTTATTGATAAAGGCAGGACGGCACATCTCGTTAAGAGAAAAATAATATTAATAGCGAATCGTTGTAGAATGTATCCCAGGTGTCCTTCATCATGCTAACAAGCACTTTACATGGTTATCTCGATGAAAAATCACAACACTGTGAAGTGAGTGCTTAGAAATGAGGAAACCAAGACTTAAGAAGGTTAAGTGATTTGCCCAAGTTTGTATAAGCTGAAGCTTGCTTCCAAAACTTTCTGTCTGCAGAGGTAGAGCCCTTAACTACAAAGCATTTATCAATGGCTGGCTGTTACTCAAGACTGCCCCAGCTGGATGCCAGGGGGAAGAGGAGAAGAGATATAAGGAGGACTTAATCCTGTCCTTTTTCCAGGATGCCCATAGCCTTAGAGGGAAGCGAAGTCTTAGGCATGAAGACCTTACATCCCAAGGTCAGATGAACAGGATTCCCTAGGTGAAGTCTGGATAACCCTTTTTGGAGATACCAAGGAAGGCATGGCTGTTTCAACTGTTGGACATCAGGAGGAATGTGAACAGAAGATGGACCTATTTGCACAGGTAAAGAGGAACAGGCAGCATTGTGCCGGGGAGACCTGCATAAAGCAAAGCAGGAGGTGACAATGTGAGGCTCAGGAGGAGTTTGGCTTGTTTAGAGGGTGGGAATCAGTGTCCAGGGGAAGGGAGGAGTGATGGGATGGAAGATAAGACTGGACCCCCGACTAGGGACCAGTCATGGACATGACACAACTAAAAATATTTGATCATTTTCTCTGATAAACCTTGTGCTTTAACCTTTCTATTTTTGCTTTTTCAAATTTACTTTTATACCAGAGATTCCTCACAGAAATTTAGCCCCAGCAGAATTCAAAAGCTGCCAAGGGTACCTCGAATGTCCTCAGTTTTCTTTCTCAGCCTCCTTTTCCTTCTTCAAAACTCAGCATCCATCTCTATACACGTCCCTCACACCCTCTTTCTCCCTCCCTGCTCAGAAAGGACTTGATGATTAAGCTCATAAAAGGGTTAGCTTAGAGATCATTTAGACCCCCCCCATTACTAAATGACTGATATATCTTAGTAGCTTATGACCCCTAACCCCTCCACAACCTCCCCCACTCCTGACACACAGGAGCTAGGTCCTGAAAGCAAAGGAATAAACTTTGCATATTGGTGTCCTGTCCATTTGTGAGACAGAGGGGCCCTGCTTTCCAGCACCCACCAAAGTCATCCCATCCGCCAAGGTTGGCCTCGGCTGCGGGTTCTGTAGGATGTGCAGATAGCTCTGTAATGCTTCACGAAAAATTCCTTTCATTCTAAAATAAATAAGCAAAGTGACGTAGGGTGGCAAAATGAGTCTGGATATCCAGACATGGATTTCAGACACATGCAACTTGATCACTTACTAGCTGTGTGACCTTTCACCTCTTTGTGCATAATATCTGTATCAATGAAATGGACTGGACCTATTTCACAGGCATGTTGTGAGGGTCCAATGAGAGCAGGAGAAAATGCACTTTGTTAAAAAAAATCTTTGTCCTAGAGAACTTTTTGGAAGAGGAGGAGGGTGCTATGTCTCAAAAGGGTTTGGAATACTAGCTCTTTAAATCCTTGAAAATGAGCTGAGAAATAGAAATACTTCAAATCATTTAAGAACGTCAAAAGTGATTTAAGAACCTCAACAGTGACTCACGTGTCCCTAGAACTATACTTGGTAAAGTGAAATGCCAAAATGTGTATTTCACCTGCCAACACATTCTTCCCACCACACCAAGACGAAGGCCAATGTATTCTCCTCGTGCGCATTTCTCGTAACACCTTGGCTCAAGAACAAGTGGAAGGAGGGTATGGGAATACCAGGACTTCAAAAATAGTCCTGAGAAAATCAAATCTTGTTTCAACTTAGTATGTTCATGACTGATTCGTGATTCTGAAAAGGAAAAATGTTTGATCAAAACTGTCACCGAATGGCCTCATTTAAAATCTCCGTGTTTTCTTTGGACAAAAAGAGACAGGCTTCCTGAAAACGACTATTGAAGCCGCCTTTCACCGGTGTGCAGTGGACAGTCACCCACAGACAGGGGTTCTGGAAGGCCTCCCGCCCCTGTTGCTGCCAGAAATTCTCCCCAAGTATATAGCATGGGTCTCAAGGGATGCCTCTCTGAAATGAAACCCTTCCGGTGGGGCTGAGTACATCATATCGCGATGAAAGGAGTTTTTCTAATCATGGTCCTTGGATATCTATGATTTTCAGCAACCTAAGTTGAGCGAGTCCAGTGAGGAAAGGCCTAGAGGAAGGGGTGGTAAGGGATGGGGGTGGAGAAGACTGGAGGTCAGTGTCTTCTGGCCACCATGAAGGAAAAAGGAAATAGTAACTGAGGCTGGGGTTTGGGTCTCAGTGGAGAAGTGTTTGAGGGTAAGGGGAATTTCAGGTGACATCGCATATCCAAGGGTCTCTGCTGACTGGGAAATGTGGCCATAGGGCCTGCTGAGCTGCAGCCAGCCAGAGACAGAGGACAGCTAGGAGTATAGTACCTTCTACGTGGTGTGGGGAGTAAGGGCCTTAGACTCTGCTTCATGGTGAATGGCCTACATGAACGAGCTGATGCTCAGTGAGCTGGGAGAGGACAAAACGAGCATCCTGTTTACTCCAAGCCTCCGTGGTAGATTTCATGGTACGAAGACACATCATAGTTCCACCAACTGACCCCCAGTCTGTTTTCTCAGAAAGTGCTGGGCCCTGTGCTGCCAGATCAGAAGCATGCCAAGTACTCTTCACCCTTAAAGAAAGTAGAGTCTGGTTGGAAAGACAAGATGAGAGAGATAGACTCTTCTGACATCCATTCTGGCTGCAACGGGCAGCAGAGAGCGGTGGGGCAAAGCTTAATTGAGGTTTCCAGTCCACTGATGACTAGTCGAGTGTCTGCATCGAGTCATTCCCTTGGAGGCTCAACTGCTTCATTTATAAAATGAGAATTGTATATTTTTGTCCTGGATATAGTTCACAGGATTGCAGTAAGAATAAAGATATGTGACTGGTGAAAACCCTTAGAAGCATCTGAATCTTATGAGCGATTCCTCCTTCCCTCCTTCTCCTAGGAACTGGTATCTGGGTTTTCTTTAGATGACCTTTCTGAGAAGCCATTGTCAGAAGGGGATGTCACTTCATGTAATCATCTGCGACTTTAAACTTGCCGCAACTCACCATCCCTGATAATTAGCCTCAATTCCAGGGAGAAAGGCAGGGAGGAGGGAGAGCTCTGTAGGTGGCTCATGCGGCCTGTGAGTGACCTGTCTTCCGAGTGAGTGATCAGTGGCAGAATCTGAGTGTGGTGGGGTGTCAACCTCAAGCACTGATCTTAGCTTCGAAAATGAGAGTCCGACATCTTCTTTAGTATCAGCATCGCCTTTTAGTTCTTCCTGAAGGCTTGCTAGTCTTGCAGGGGAGAAGAGGAAGCACTACCAGAGGGGTTGCCTTTCCCTAAAGCTGCTTCTTGTTTGTCAGTCACCTTCAGCATGATGTTCTGAAACCCAAGGAAGGCAGCAGAGACTTGGTTTGGGGTTATAGTGCTGCTGCCGCAGGCAGTTGTGTAACTCTGCACAAGCCCAGTGCTTCATCTCTGGGCTTTAGTGTTCTTGCTGGCAAAGTGAGTCTCCTTGGAGGGACCCCCCCCAGCCCTGCTCCCCCCGTCGGTCCCTTCATGGGACCTTCACCTTTGAGCAGATGAGCTGGTTTCCCTGCATGGGACGCGGCTCTCACCCACCCAGAGAGCAGCCTGGAGCTCAGGCTCTGCCAGGAGAGAGCCGTGGAGTCCTCACTGTCTCTGAGTGAACTGCTCCCGCCCTGACTATAAGAGCGTCCCACCCCTTTTCCGTAACCCAGCGTCCCATTTGTGCATCAGATAATGCTTGCAAAACGTCCCTGAAACACGGATTTTGTCCTCTGTCAAAACATTGTGGGTTGTTTATGTCTGGTTTCCTAGACTCTAAATTTTCCTGCTCTGCCACATTTGGGAAAGGCACACAAATGACCATTTCTCTAGGACTCAGGATATTACAGTGTGACTTTTATTTGCAACTGGGAAGATGGCCCCAGGAGCAGAGAGGGACTTGGCCCCAGGGCTCCTCCGCGCTGTACCA
>RJWH01010039.1:0-18979 GCA_004363575.1 Solenodon paradoxus
GAAAGAGAAAGGGAGGAGGGAGAGGGAGGGAGAAAAGAAAGAGGGAGGAGAGGAAGGAGGGAGAGAGGGAGGAGGTGGAGGAGGAGGGGGAGAGGGAGGGAGGAGGCAGAGGAGGGGAGCAGCGGGAGGGAGGAGGAAATACAGCAGCAGAGGCCGGCGTGGTGGCAGCGCTGGGGCAGCTGCAGGGGTAAGAGCAGCAGCAGCAGTGGCAGCCTGACAGAAGCACCCAGCACCCAGCACCCAGCAGCAGCAGCAGCTCCGGGCAAAAGAGGGCCGATCACAGTAAAACCTCAGCAGCAGCAGTACCCACAGAGCAGCGCCCAATAAGCACTAGAAACCAGGGCGGAGAAGACACAGGGATGAGAGATGAATGGAAGAAAACGTTCTTTTTTCACTTGCTATTTCTCCTTACGACGGAACATGAATTCCTAGAGCGATCACGTGACCTGAGAGCGTGGGAAACTAAGAGACGCCTCCTTGTGGCTCCGGCGGCTGAGACGCTGCTGTGCTGACCAGCACAGCCCAAGGACCCGGGTTCAAGACGGGCAGGGAGGGCGGGGCAGCCGAGATGAACAACTAAATAAATAAATGCTCCTTCCTCCTCTCTGCTCGCCTGCTCGCCTCCATTCCTGCCTGCACCTCTCCTTTAAAAAAATGAAAACAAACACAACAACTAAATGTTTCTTCCTCCACTTCCTTCCTCTCTTTAGAAAACAAATTAAAATAAAGTCCCTCCATCCATATCAACTGCCTGTCCCAGGCAGACAGCTGCAGCCCACAGGAAGGAGGGTGCCGCTGAGTCTCACTAACTATGCCATTTCTCCCTGGGGGCTGTTGCTCCAGAAAAACCAGCTCCCGCCTACTGAGTGGTCCATGCTGGGATATGGCAGTCTTACCCTCTCTATTTTCAGATGAGACACAGAGAGGCACAGAGAGGTTAAGGAACTTGACCAAGGTCACACAGCTGGAAGACAGCTGACCTTGGATTTGAACTTGAGCCTTCTGATCTCACATCATCTCGATATTGAACCAATATTGTACCAGGCAGTGGGTACTCCAGCCAGAGCAGACGCCCCCATGTCACAGAGTCAGTTGCCAAGTTGAGGAGGAGACACCGTACAGCTCATCCAAAGAAGGTGAGGGCTGAGCGTTCAGGGACAGCAAAGCCTCTGGCCCCATCACTCAGCTGGCTCTTACTGATGTGGGGAGCTCAGAAATGCTGATAAAGGGCTCTCCCCTCCAGAGAAGTTTTCACATCTACAAAACTCAGGCACAGGTTCCTAGAGGAAAAGGAGGGGGAGGGGAGGAGCAGAAGGAGGAGGAGCAGGAGGAGGAGCAAGAGGGGAAGGAGGAGGAGCAGGAGGGGCAGGAGCAGGAGGAGGAGCAGAAGGAGGAGGAACAGGAGACAGAGGGAGAGGGAGAGAGGAGGGAAAGGAGGAGCAAGAAGAAGGAAGGAGAGGGAGGAGGGATGAGGACAGGGAGAATTTACAGTGCTGTATTTTTTTTAAAGGAAAGGTGCAGGCAGGAAGACAGAGGAGGAAGAAGCATCTTTCCTTTATTTAGTTGTTCACACCGGTTGCATCCCTCTGGACCCTGGGACTTGATCACAGGGGTATGAGGCCTGCACCTGTATTTCCGAATACTGTAAATTAACATCCTGTGTATGACACGAATTGTGTCAGCAGTGACACCAGTGCCATCCGATAAGAGACAGCACCCCCCATAGATGCTCCATGTATTACTGACCCCAGTTATCAAAAACAAAAGGATGTGAAAAAGAAATTCATATTTGTTTACAGGTAAAACAATTCATGCACTGATGAGCTCCAACAATTTTTCCCAATGTATTTATTGAAAATAAAATCCGTGTGTGATATGCCCTGGTGGAGGAATGGTTGGATCTCCTGCCTCTGGCCAAGCACCATCCATACATATCCCAGGCATCCAGGTTCAAGACGTGGGGCTGGGGGGAACAACCAAGAGAAACAACTAAATAAAATAAACGCTTCTTCCTCCTCTCTCTTCCTGCCTGCCTGCCTGCCTTCATTCCTGCCTGCACCTATCCTTAAAATGGATAAATAAAAATCCATGTGGACATTGACCCATTCGAATCCCCATTATTCAAGAGTCAGCTGGGATTAAGACAGATGAGGTCAGGAGGCTGAGCTCTAACCAGTGTGACTGACATCTTTGTGGGGCAAGGGACACAGACAAGATCAAAAGGACGAGTCTGGGAGGACACGGGAAGGCGGCTGTCTCCACACCAAGTAGAGAGCCCTCAGCAGGCACCAACCCTGCTGATACTGATAGACTCTCAGCCACCAGAACAGTGAAGAACGAATGCATGAGATTCACCAGTCACCGGGGCATCGTGGCGGGAATGACAGGCAGCAGCCCCTCCTAAAAGTCCCCTCGGGCTCCCTCCCACCCCAGGGAGAAGCGCTATCCCGATTTCCATCACCATCCGTTTAGTTCCTCTGAGTTTCAGAGAAATGAAATGTTGTCACCTGTTCTCTCCGGGGTCTGCTTGGCTCACTCCGTTATGAGATTCACAGGCCTGATTCCACTGTGTTTTTTGTTCTATGATACTTTGTTACCTCTTTCTTCTGCATTATATTCCGTGGTAGGAGGATTGGCTCTGCTGCCGCAGCAGATCATTTGGGTTGCTTCTAATGTGGTTCCAAAGCTGCTTCAAATGTTCTTGTACAAAGACTTGGAATATTCGGGAACATGTGCTTTGTAAGATGGTGGAATAGTATATAGCGATGTAAAAGATCCTGCCAATCTGTAAACAGCAAGGAGTGGGATTGTTGGGTATTTTTTCTTTTTAAAGGAAAGGTACAGGGGGCAGGGGTGAAGATAAGCAGGCAGGCAGGCAGGCAGGCAGAAAGAGGAGGAAGAAGTATTTTATTCATTTTTTGCTTAGTTGTACATCTTGGTGGTCTTCCTCAGCCTGGAACATGAAGCCGGGTCCTTGGGATGGACGTGCACTGTGCTTAGAAAGGAGGCAGTTGACCAAACCACTACTCCACCAGGGCTCACCTATTTAAAAATTTTTAACATTTTTTAAATTTCAATTTTTTAAGGGCATCAGGCCCAGGGTTCAAACCCTTGGGAAGACAATTTCCCTGAGGACATAATGAGGCTGACTATCTGTTCATATGCTTGCAAACCCTGGGACTGTCTTCTATGGTGAGGGAGATCTTCAGGTTTGGGGCCCGTTTTTTAAATTGGGTTATTTTCTTTCTGTTTCATACCCCAACTTTATCAAGATACGAGACAATTAAAAAATATGTCAAATGTATACAATGTGATTTGAATATATCATACTGCAAAATCTCTACCACATCAATGTAACATATCACTACCTCATACAGTTATTGTGTGTGTGTGTGTGATGAGAACACTTAAGGGCCACTCTCTTGGTGAACCCTGGTGGAGGGATAGCTGGGTCCGCCACCTCTGGCTGAGTGCAGTCCACACCCTTCCCAAGGACCAGGGTTCACACCCCAGAGCAGGGAGAACATTCAAGATGAACAACTAAATAAAACTAACTGCTTCCTCCTCCTCCTCTCTCTTCCTGCCTGCCTGCACCTTTCCTTTCAAAAGAATTTACCCTCCTAGCAAATTTCAAGTATACAATATGGTATTTTAAATTACACCCACCAGATTGTATATTAGACTGCTGGAAGCTATTCATCCTGGATAGCTGACATTTGTATTCTTTTATTTTTTAAAGGAAAGGTGCAGGCAGGAATGAAGGCGAGCAGGCAGGCAGAGAGGGAGGAGGAAGAAGCATTTATTTTGTTTTTATTTAGTGGTTCACACTGGTGGTTTCCCGCCTCACCTGGGACTTGAACCCAGGACCCAGGATATATGGCCTGAGACCCTCAGAGGTGATTGATCCAACCAAGCTCCACGAGGGGGGGCCATATTGTGTGTTCTTTGACGAACATCCATCTCCCCACTTCGTCTACCCTCAGCCTCTGGCACCCACTGTTCTAGTCAGTGATTTTATGAGTTTGACTTTGAGCTTCTCTGCAGAGGTGAACGCCATCAACGTGTCTTTCTCTGACTGCTTTCACTCAGCAAAATGCCCGCCAGGTTCACCCATGTTATCAAGAGGATTTCCTCTCTTCTTTTTCTTTTAGGCTGAATACTAGCCCATCACTCTCTCCCTGCACTTTTCATCCATATGCACTGACAATATGGTTGTGTCTCTGACTTGGCTATTGTGGATAATGCTGCCATGAACGTAAGGGAACTGAGATCTCTTCAAGAAATGCTTTCACTTCCTTTGCTCAGATATGTGGAAGTGGGTTTGCTCCATCACATGGAATTTCCATCTTGAATCAGTCAGGAAACCTCAGATGGCTTTCCATAGCCGCTGCACCAATTGGCATCCCCAGAGAGCACACACAAATACATCCTTGCCAGCACGTGTGATTGTTCTTCTTTCTGATGACAGCCAGGTGTGACGTGGTAGCTCATTGTGTTTTTTATATAGAGAGAGGTTAACTTTTACACAATCATATAAGCCCAGAGGTGCAGGCTCCCCATTCCTCAAATATATGACAACACACCCTGCCCTCCACCCAACTACCAACAGTCCTTCCCACGGCCCATGGGACCCCCACCCCTTGTTCCCACCCCACTCTTACCCACTGGTGATCTCAGTTCAATTGTCAGTGTCCAAGGGTTGGTTTTGTTTAGTCTGTTCTTTTATTTTCCACACGTGAATGAGATCATCCAGTATCTGTCTTTCACCTCTGACTTATTTAATCGAGCATCCGCCCCAGTATTTCCATCCATGTTGTTGGAAATGGTAGGCTTTCACCTTTTTCGGGGCTGTGTAGTATTCCATTGGGTATATGTGTCACATCTTTTTTATCCACTCATCTGACAATGGGCACAGAGGTAGTCTCTGATTCTTGGAGATGGTACATAATGCCACAATAAACATGAGGGTGCATATATTTCTGCCGATTAGTGTTGTGGTTTTTGGGTAAATACCCAGAAGTGCGATAATGGGATCATATGAAATTTTTGAGGAGTTTCCATGCTGCTTCTCATTGTGATTTTGACCTGCATTTCCCTGATGATGAATGACGGTGATCATCTTTTCATACATTTTTTTTTTTTTTGGCCATGCGTATCCATGTCTGCTCTTGAAAATTATCTACTTAGGTCCTTTGCTTATTTAAAAATCAAGTTCTTTGTTTTCTCACTCTTCAGTTGCTTGAGTTCCTTATATATTTACCTGACCAGATGTCTTGCTTGCAAAGATTTTCTCCACATGGCAGGTTGTTGTTTCACTCTGTTTATAGTTTTCTTGGCTGTGTAGAAGCTTTTTAGTTTGATTCATCCCACTTGTCTTAATTTTGCTTTTGTGGCCAATGTTAGGAAGCTTTTTCCTGATGTGTTCTCCTAGTATCTTACAAATTCAAATACATTTGATCCTTGTATCTGGTGTGAGGTGAAGCAGGCAATTTCATTCTTCGTGTGAATTGTCCGTTCATCTTACCACTGACTGAAGAGATTATTCTTTCCCCACTGAGTGTTCTCGACACCCTTTTCAAAGATCAGTTGAAGCTAGATGCAGAGGTTTATTCCTGGGCTCTTCATTCTGGGGCCTCTGTGTTTATTCCAGTACCGCACTGTTTTGATTACTGGAGCTTTGCAATATGTTTTCCAATCAGGGGATAATGCTTCCAGTTTTATTTTTCTTGCTTCGTGAGCTTTGTTGTTTCCATATGAATTTCAGAATGATTTTTCTATCTCTGTGAAAGATACTGAAATCTGTGTAAGGATTTGCATGTATGTAAGGAAAGCATCCGTCAATGGCTTTACATAGTATCAACCGATTATCAATATTACTTCTGCCAACCCAGGAGCCTGGGGAGGCTTCCCCTTTGTGTCTTCTTTAATTTCTTTCATCCACAGTTTATCATATTGTACAGAGTTTCACCCCCTGGACTCAACGTCTTTACTCTAGGCATTTTATTCTCCTGCCGATTTCATTTTATCATTTCATTCTGACTGTCAATGAAGTGCTTTCTGAATTTCCTTTTCAGAAGGTCTGTTATAAGTGTGTAGAAATGCAACTGATAAAACTGCGTGCTGACTTCGCAGCCCTCCACTTCACTGACATTATTTATTAGTCCTAACACATTTTTTGGTGATGTCTTGAGGGTTATCTGTTTCTAAGATCATACCCTGTATCAACAGATTACCCACCATATTTATGCAATTCTAAGCCACAATTTGTGTGTGTGTGTGTGGTCATTTTAATGTCCCCCCAAATCGGGTGCAGCTTCTATTTGAAAGTGGTTTTGTTAAAAAAAAAAAAAATCTTATGTTTGATTTTTTTTTTTTCATGAAAACCTCTTGAGAAATTGGACTGTGACTTCGAATCAAATAAAGAGAGTATTTTATTTCTTCCTTTCTAATTCAGGTGTCTTTTTGTTTCCTGTTTTCTTGCCTCATTGCTCTGGCCAGGGTCTTTAGAGACACAGTTGATGAGGGACAGAACAGGAAAGGGACTAACGAGAGGAAGGAGAGGCAAAGAGCATAAAAGGGAAATAAAGATGTAAGTCAGTGGCTGAATGTTTGCAATAAAAATCTTGGAGCTCGGTCACCTGCCTTAGAAGTTTAGGTTTTCTTTTCAAGGCAAGCTGCAGCCGGGAATGAAGGTGAGCAGGCAGACAGGAAGAGAGGGGAGGAAGAAGCATGTTATTTTATTTCTATTTAGTTGTTCACACTGGTTGTTTCCCCCTCACCCGGGACTCGAACCCAGAGGTGTGTGGGTTGTGCTCCTTCGGAGGCGATTGACCTAACCGCTGCTCCACCAGGGCGCACCCCAAAGTTACTTTGTAATCCATCCCTAAAAGCTAATCTCTAAATCCTTAGAAGATAATCTTTATCCTTACATAATGACAGTTCACAGAATTAAGTTTCCTTAAGAAATAATCCAGAGAAGTTGGTCTTTATCCTGAGTAAATCAGCTTCAGAAACAGAATATTCCCTTAGAGACCCTAATCATTTCCCCAGCCACATCTCCCGGGACCCCCAAGCACACCAAGGAGGGAGGGGACAGCCGGGAGTCCAGAGCAAAGGGGTCCACTCCTTAGTAACTCCAGCCAAGGTCAGGAGTGGCAAGCAGAAAAGACACAGCCTGGGCTCATGCCACTTGGTAACCTGCCAACCCTCAGAGAGAGACCCAGTCCCCTCTCTCTCTGCATCTAACAGACATCTCTGAATTCTTGCTGGCCTGACTCTGGGCATCAGGGGTGCCGTACACACACTCCCACAGTGGCAAGGGTGGGCATCTTTGTCCTGATCTTAGAGAAAAAGCATTCTCACTGCTCACCAGAGTATGGTGTTCACTGATTGTTGATTTCTCAGAGATCTTTGCATATGCAGGCGACTAGGCCTTTATTACTAGAGGTAGATTGATTTCCAGACATTCTGTCACAGACTCAGATGACCTCAGTTCCTTGGGCCTCTCAAGGACAAGTGAATTGGCAGCCAGCATGCGGGCCCAACCAGCCAGACATCAGAAAAGCCCTGCCCAGACCACAACCCTGCAGAGAGAAGTTGAACGCCAGGACCAGCCTAAAGGAGAAAATTGGCTTTTGAAAACATCTCAAAAGCGACTTTCTTCACCGCCTCAGCGGAATGCATTAAAATCCAGAGGAGGAGAAAGGGAGCGAGTGAATTCTAATTTTCTCTTTGCATTTCAATCAGGGCGAACAATGGGTGGCAGCAGCCAGAGGGCTCCCGGCAAAGCTGTCCCTGCCTCCACCATCCCCCAGATGAAGAGCCGAGGCCCCGACTCTACAAAGGATTGCAAGAGGCCTGCCTTCTGCAGCTTTGTTTACCCGCAGCAGAAGCCTCGGCCCTCCCTCCCTGGCCGTTTGCAAAAAGGAGTCGCTAACCTTGCTATCCTGGGGTCTCTAGGAGGTTCCCCAGTTCCAGGCTGGTTTAACCCTCTCCCTCCCATCCTGGGAGCCCTCACCTGAGACACACTGGGGCATTTGTAAGCTGCATCCTGGTGGAGCATCGAACCAATCCCGCTCAAGCTGTGATCACAGGGTTTCCTACTACCCACCACATCCCTCCAGGTTCATAATCCAAGCGAGAGCTTCCGTTAGAGACCCTACCAGGAGGGCTAATTTAACAGCAGATCTTGGTGGAGTAGCGGTTAGGCCAACCGTCTCCGAAGAAGCGCAGGCCACCATCCCTCCCCTCCCACCGGTTCGAGTCCCCCGGTGAGGGGGGACAACAACCAGTGTGAACAACTAAATAAAATAAAGATGCTTCTTTCTCTTTATTCCTGCCTGTACCTACCTTTAAAAAAACAAAAAAATTAAAAAAGCAGACCCAGGATGGGCAGAAAGCGACGCCTTCACACTCTGCTGACTGAGAAAGGGACCCACAGGAGAAACGCATTACCGGCTTCAGGGAAAAAGACCCCAAATGGGCACCTTGGCCACTAGATGAATAAGGTATTTATGGCGCCCCCTGGTGGAGAAGCAGTTGGGCTCACTGCCTCTGACCAATCACAATCCATGTACATTCCAAGGTGCGGGGTTCGCGTCCTGGGCCAGGGGAACAGCCAAGATGAACAGCTAAATAAAATAAACATACTTCAATGCTTCTTCCTCCTCTCTCTCCCTGCCTGCCTGCTCACCATCATCCCTGCCTGCTCCTTTCCTTTTATTTAAAAAAAAAAAAAAAAGGTGGATTTGGGGTGATAGTGGCTCTTTCAGGGAAGGAACTAAACCTCTCCCCGCTCCATGCCAAGAAGCCTGGAGGGCAGTCATGGATTTAATGATGGGTCCCTCTCTCCTGGGACTTTTAAACCAGAACCAGAACCAGTGACATGCGGGGAGAGAGACCGCGTGTCCAATCTGCCCCTCTTTCTCATTCTAATGTGCCCCTCTGATCCTGCCACCCAAATCCCCTCTCCTCCAAGGCACCCCAAGCGGTATCTGTCATTGACCCCCAAAGACGACTGCCCATTTCAGCCGTAGGACTCCATGAACAAGAAAGAGAGCCCAATGGATCCAATGTCCTCGCCCCAGCAGATCACAGGACCTGTCATGTGATGACAATCACACAAACCCGGATTAGATCAGCCTCGAGGCTTCAAGGTGGGGCGGGGGGGTCAAGCACCACCATAAAAAGAACAGCGCGCGGCTGTGGGTTCGTCTCACCTGCGGCACCGACAGAAAAAAGAGAGGCGCCCCCTGGTGGCGCAGCGGCTAAGCGCAGTCCGCATCCAGGAACAAGCAAGTTGAACAACTAAATAAATGCTTCTTCCACCTCTCTCGCTGCCTGCCTGCCTCTGCCTGGCAAACTTTCACTCCTGCCTGCACCTTTCAGAGACAGAGAGCGAGACAGAGAGAGAAGCGCCCTCAGCTGGAAACACCCAGAATTACTAAACCCAAGATTCTGGGTGGAACTGTCTCTGGACCATATTCTATTTTTCTTTTATTGTTTTTTAAAGGAAAGGCACAGACAGGAATGAAGGCAAGTAGGCAGGCAGGCCAGGCAGAAAGAGGAGGAAGAAGCATTTATATTTATTTTGTTCCTCCCGACCCCAGGGCACAAACCCAGGTCCTTGGGATACAGGTGGACTGCACTCAGCTGGAGGCAGCGGACCCAACCCCTACTCCACCAGGGCACCTCCTTGTTTCTCATCTTAAACCTTCCTCCTCCATTCATTTTGTCTAAATAGAAGCGGATCTCCCAGCAGGCTCAAAAAACCACCCTCCATGGTAGGCTTTTAAAATAATCATCAAAATAATGTTTAGGATTTTTGTTTTCAAGAAGAGGGGGGGAACCCCTAATTACATCTTGGAGGGAGGAGAATCATAAATCACAGAGTTAGGGCGAGAACACGGGCAACTCGAGCCAGGCCCACAAGCCGGCGACAACTCCTTATCTCATTACGGTTTAATTAAGAATTATGTCAAAGCATCTTCTGTTTCATTATCGACTGGCCCAGCTGACTTCTAATCTTTTTTTTTCCCCCTAAACCCAGCATCCAGGAGGGTCTGATCCAAGATGCACACTAATGAATTTACAATTCTCTCTTTGGGGAACTTTAATAAAATTAGCCTGTGCAGAAGATGAATGCAGATAGGGCAAACTTCTGGAAGCCACATTTGCTTTCAATTACAGCCATGCTGGTATAAAGAGCCAGCAGGGGATCCTGGGGGACTGTCTAAGCAGCCAGAAGGATGGGGGGGGGGGGCGGGCTGAGCCATGTGATCCCAGCCACACTTCACTCTCCCAGCAGAGGGAGGTCTGCCCGCATGCGTTTCCCTGCAGATAGGGAAACAACTGCTGAAAAGGAAGGGTCCCTGGCTGGTGCTCCAGCGACAGAGACAGAGACATACTTGTGGGAACTGGTGGAGGAGACATGTTCTAAATCATCTCCAAATGAATTGCAGACACACAGCTGGGATAGTTTCTCCAAAAGCAAGCCCAGAATGCTTTGTGCATCCAGGGAGGCTTCCTGGAAGAGGTGGCATTTTTGGTGGAGACTCAAAGGCTGAGTAGGAGTTGGCAAGGAGGGGAGAGAGGTGAAAAGTGTTCCAGGGGCCAGCTTAGGGAAAGGTAGAAGGGGCTTGGTACATTTGAGGAGTTTGGGGTGTGGCAGGAAATGGGGTTTCAGAGTGGAGGCAAGGGAGGCAGGATGTGGAGACTCATGGTGAGGCTGAGGCATCTGTCCTTTGAACAACAGGGCACCCTGGAAAATGCCTGTTATGGTTCAACGAGTGGCTACAGTTCACACCTAACTCCAGCCTCATGCTCTCCTCGACACACCAAATGCTGCTGATCACAAAACCCCAAATCTCCCTGTGGTTGTTTCTCCGGCTCTGGGATCAAGCTTGACTGTGCAGGGTGAGCCAGAGGTTGCTGGGAATTTACTGGCCCCCTAGCCGAAGCGCACCCTTCACTCATAAAGTTGGCAGGATTTGGGAAGTAAACTCCCCAGCTCCTTTATCCTTTGGATGGGAAAATTCGGAGTCTGTGTTGTCTTTAGGGGCCCCAAGGGTACTGAGTCCCACTACCCACACCTATTCATTCTGGATTAGTTGGCACATCCATGGACCTTAGGACCTCGGGCTTTTTCACTCTTCCCTCACTATCCTTCTCAAAGGCACCTTGGGATCCAAAGTGGCTGCCAGGGCCCCAGTCATCATTCCTGCATTCCAGGCAACAGGAAGGAGAAAGGGAGGAAGGATAATATAATTCCACTTCCACCTGTATCCATCTCCTCTCAAAGCAAATCAATTTCTCCCTAGAAATTCCACATAAAACTGCTCGGATCTCATCGGCCAGAATGTAGAAAGTTTCCAAAGGAGGCTGGAAAATGTAGTCTTTTAGTGAATGCACTAGTACCAACCCCTAACACTGGGCCTCTGTGATTAAAGAAGAGAGGGAGAATGGCTGTGACTCCAAAGATGGAGTCACTCTCGTTTGACATTTTTGAACACCTACTGAATACCAGATTTGACGCACCGCAGTGAGCAAATCAGAGCAAGCTCCTTCCCCTTTTGGCATCCCCACTACAGAGAAATAGGATCAGAGTGATGTTCTGAAAAATCACTTGGGCTTGGGTCTGGGGGAACGAAAGCAGAAGAGAGTGCGTGACAGCCAAACACAGCGGGCCCCTAAACTTTGATGGGTGGTCCCCTCTCTGTAGGAAACATGGTTAGTTGGATTCTTGACTAAAGGCAACAGAACCAATGCTGGGTGGTTTTAAGAAAAAGGGGGCTTACAAAGCCATGTCAAGAAAGGGATACTGAAGCCACCATGAGATAGCTCTTTAAACCCACTGTAAAAGTACTAAGCATTTCCTGTCCTAGGTGCAAAGTGTTTACACTGGTCAATATGGTAGCTGCTAGCCACACGTGGCTACTGACCACGTGGAATCTGACCAGCGTGGCTGAGATCGCTATTATGAAAAGAAAGGTGCAGCAGGAATGAAGGCGAGTGGGCGGGCAGGCGGAGCGAGGAGGAAGTAGCATTTATTTGTTTAGCCACTCATCTTGCTTGCTCCCCCATCCCCAGGACGGGAACACAGGTCCTTGAGTTTTACATGGTCCACACCCCAGCCGTCTCAGCTGCCTGAGCCACCAGGGCACGCCCAGATTTTTATTTCCTTTGAATTAATTTGAACATAAGCAGCCACTAGCAACCAGCGATTCTAGTATTATGGACAGTGACTACCTAACATTTTGAAAAGACTGACCACCAGCAAGTGTAGGCGAGGAGGTGGAGTGTCTGAAATCCTAGACACTTTGGAAAATCACCTGGCAGACTGATGATCTGCTTCGAGAGGACCCCATACATCCTACCCAAGAGAAATCAAAACATGTTTATAGAAAAATGTGTGTACAAAGACTAATTGAGAACAGCCCCTGACGGGTAATAACACAGCGAGCCATTATCCAGCCGGTGGCCGGGGAAGCCAGCTGGCCCACCCGTAACTTGGAATTCCCCTTCTCAGCACAAAGGACAGGAACATCCACTTGGCATGAGCGAATGGCAGAATACTCTGCGACATCAGAGAAGCACGAAGCCAACCATCACGTTGTCTGAGACGTATTTGAATCAAGTTCAAAAGCAGAACAATCCCACCCATAGCAGTTAACGCTGATCTTTATTTAGAACCAGAAATTTCATGGCTGAAAACATCACAGTGTCTTCTCCTACCATTCTGGAGGGTAGGGGGGTCTCACAAGGGTCTCACTGGGCCAAAGCAGGGTCTGCAGAACTATATTCCTTACAGAGACTTCAGGGAAGATGCCATTTAATTACCTTCACTGAAGTATTCAAAATACCATATATTTCTGTGTATAATGCGCACCTGCATATTTTGGCCCAAACTCCAGGAAATCTTTCCTTTCAATTTTTGAATGCAAATTTTATTTGTTTATATTTAGGTACTTGTGTTTTGTATTAGAAAAGAATTTTAGCATTTTTTTAAACATTAGGGTACAAGAAATTTTTTTGTAACAATCGCAACACCCAAGAACAGATACAAGGTACAAGAAATAAAAGAATTACATTTATATAGACATGGAATTAGTACTACCCATGATAATGGGCATTCTTATTTTTCCTTCACAAATTTTCCCCCCCACCCCAAACGCATGTTATACACGAAAAATACGGTATGACAAAACTTTGGGGGCCAGCCCACACTTCCATTCCTTTGTTTATTCTCGAGATTCTCACCTGCTGGAGAAAGTAAATTGATTGGTATTGATCTTAGGATAAAATTAAGCCTATTACATAGCTTGTGTTTTTAAGGTAAAGTCTTACTTGAATCTGTCCAACCATTTGTTTCAGATTCTGGTGCCTAATTTGTGTAGCTTTTTTTTTCCTTTTTCTTTCTATTTTTAAAAGGTGACTTAAGAACATTCAGGCTAATTGTGCAGAACTTACCAATTTTTTTTTTTTTTTAAGGAAAGGTGCGGGCAGGAATGAAGGCGAGCAGGCAGGAAGAGAGGAGGAAGAAGCATTTTCATTTATTTATTTTATTGTACATCTTGGTTGTTCCCCCTGTCCCAGGACGTGAACCCAGGAACTGGGAATGAATGTGGGCTGCGCTCGGCCAGAAGCGGTGGACCCAACCACTATTCCACCAGGGTGCTCCTCTCGGGCCTCTCTTCTAAGAACCTTGTTTATTTCCTTGCGCCTCACTGGATACTCCATAATCATCTCTCTCTTTTAAGACCATCTGCCTTGCAGTTTTCAGTCCATCTGGAAGCTTGATTTCCTTTACCCTGAAAGCTAACATTCATGAACTGCAAAGATGAGGAGGATGTCGGCCTCTTTGGGAAGGGGGTCCCTTTTCTGTATACCACCGCCAAACACAGACTGCTGGGCTCCTAAGGCCGAGAGTATGCCTGGGAGGGGACATATGGGAATCTTCTAGAAGCTTCTACATTTTGTGGACCAGGCGTAATGCAACATTCTATGCAAAGCTAAAAACTCATCAAGCAGTTTAGTTCACTGAGTGCAGCCCACACACATTCCAAGGTCCCAGGTTCGCATCTGGGAGCTGCGGGGGTGGGGGAACAACCAAGATGAATAACTAAATAAAATAAATACAAGCTCCTTCCTCCTCTCTCTTCCTGCCTGCCTGCTCCCCTTCATTCCCGCCTGCACCTTTCCTTTAACATTTTTTTTTTTTCCATCAAGTTATACACCGAAGATATATGCTCTTGATTTGGAAGCCTCAATAATCTTTTTTTTAAGAGAATAATCTAACACCAGTGAAGTGCATTCAAAGCTATTCAACATCATTAACCATTAGGGAAATGCAAGCTAAAATTACGATCGAACATTTCACACCTATTAGAACAGCTAAAACAGAAAAGCGTGACAACAGAAAATGCCAGAGAAGATGCTGGAAAAACTGAACCTCTCCCGCACCGCCGGGTGGGAGGGCAAAATGGCAGAGTCACTTTGGAACACAGATCGGCAGTTACTTAAAAAACGAAACCTGTGTCAGCTCTAGCACCCAGTGCATGCATTCCTGGGCACAGGTCCCGGAGAAACACATGTGCTCATGCAAAAAAAGTGTGCACAAACATTCCTATTCATAATAGCGGAATCCTGGAAACCAAGCGTCCTTCAATGTCTGAATGGTTGAACAAACTCTGGCAAAGACCAAGAATATGACTCAGCTACAGGAAGGAAAATAGGGCGACCCCTTGTGGCTCAGCGGCTAAGATGCAGGCCATGTGAAGTCCCTGGGCTTGAGACCCAGGACTGGAGGAGAAAAAAAAAAAAAAAAAATTGAAATGATATTACACTTAAAAAATAACCAATATTCACAGATCTGAAGGGCAGTGCACAGAATAAAAACAATCATCTAGGAAACTTTCCATGATATCTGATTTCATTTATAGAACAATTTGGAATGACAGAACTCCAGAGATGGAGAGTGGATTAGCGGTTCATAAATAAGGTACGTGTATTACTGTATATATATATATATATAAACACATATATATATACACACAAAAAAAAAAAGCGAGAAGAGGTACGTGATACGTGACTAATGAAGTATTAATATACTGATTTATAATGATGCACGTAATGTGCCCAGGTGGAGCAGCAGTTAAGTCCACTGCCTCTGGCCAATGACAGTCCACATACATCCCAAGAACCAGAGTTCGTGTCCTGGGCACCTTAAGCTATGCTTGTAACTTCTTGGAGGTCTATGCTTATTTCTTAATAAGAAGCTTCTTCCTCCTCACCTCCTCCTTCAGTCCTACCTGTAAAAAATGACGCACGCCTAAAACTTAGGTAGTGTGATGCTACAAGGTGATTTGGGCGCCCCCTTGTGGCTCAAGTGGCTGATGCAGCTAAGGTGCAGACCAAGTAACGTCCAAAGACTGGGGTTTGAGATATGGGGCTGGATTGCAAAATAATAGGTGTGCCCTAGTGAAACAGGGGTTGGGTAGAGTCCACACACATCCCAAGGATCTGGGTTTGTGTGCTGGGGCCAGGGAAACAACCAAGATAAACAATTAAATAAGTTGCTGCTTCTTCCTCTCTCCTCCTGCCTGCCTGTCTCTGCGCTCCTTCACACCTGCCTGCCCCTTTCCTTTAAAAAATAATAATACAAGGTTCTTCAATTAAAAAGTATAATTAAGAATTAGCAATAAAATCAATTAAAAAAAAAGAAATGCTTTGGGAGCATTGCTTGGCGAAGTCACTATCATAAAATAAAAGTACTTAGAACCGCACACACATGCACCCACATGAATGCAGGTAAAAAAAAAGATGGAAACTACGATAGGTGCGCCCTGGTGGCTTAGCGGTTGGGTCCGCTGCCTCTGAAGGAGCTCAGTCTATGTACGTCCCAAGGACGCAGGTTCACATCCCCGGTGTGGGGAGAGCCACTCATGGAAACAACTCAATCCAAATGAAATGCTTCTTCAAAACCAAAAACCGTGCTATGGAACCTGAGTATTTCTAGTCTAATAAGCCATTAGAGGTATAAGCTCAAACCAGAATAATATTAACACTTCACATTGGTCAGAAGAGCTTAAAGAACAGAAACCCAAATCCGAGAATGTGCGCCCCCTGGCGGCTACAGGTTAAAGCGCAGGCCATGTAAAGGCAGTGGCCAGCTCAGCTCCTTGCAGGTTTCCTGGTTTGGGGGAGGCTGGTGGGTAGGGGCTACCTGGGGCTCCATGGGCTTTGTATGGAGGTCTATACTTATTTCCAAATAAGAAGCTCAAGAACTAAAAGAGAAAGACCTAATTCGCCATGAACAAAGGGGAAAATGATGACTATTTTCGTTTGTTTATTGCAAAAATTTCCCAATGGCTCTTTGCACAGCAATATGAATAGGGAAGAGTTTGTTGGGAGAAAAACATGCCAGCATTGTCCCCAAACACTTGACATGTCTTCCTTTGTTTATTCTAAAGAGCCAGTTGCACATCAATCCATCTGTACTGACCACAAATAAAGTTAAGCCAATGGCATATTTTGTGTTTTGAAGACAATGTCCCCACTGAACCCCTGCAACTATTTGTTTCAAATTCTGGCATCTCAATTTGTGTGGATTTCCTGTCTGCTGGTTGGAGCATCTTGGAGCCCGTCAGCGTCAGAAGGCTCCAAGCCCTGGGGGCTGGGAGTTTTTCCATGTGTTATGTCTGCTTGGGTAGCCAGAAGAAAATGCTTCTGGTGGAGGGGTGCAGACCCCAGGAATGTGTTCCTCACTTTGTTCTGGAGGCAGTCTGAGATCGGGGGGCAATGTGGTCAGGTTCTGGTGAGCGCTCTCTCCCTGGTTTGAGATGGTCACTTTCCTGCTGTGTCTTCACAGGGACGTGCCCTTCATTCCCTTAGAAGGCACTTATTCTACCACAGGGTTCCACTCTCACCACCTCATCCAAATTTGAGTACCCCCAAAGTTAACAGGCTCCCCAAGATGTTCAGAACGGATTCCCCAAGGTATGCAGAACAGGCTTCCCAAGGTGTTCAGGACAGACCTCACCAATATGCTCAGGAAAAGCTTCCCCAAGATGTTTGGGACAGGCCTCCCCAAGATGTATCATCTTGGCATGCACATGACTTCAAGCTGAGGCCCTGCAGCCTCATGAGAAACTTTTATCACTTCCTTAACTACCCAAAAGAATGAAAATGGTGGCTTTTACCCTAAATTCTGGATCTTGCCCAAAATGACCTTTTTATCAGAGAAAACTATCGCTATGGCAGGCAAACATCTAATGACAGAGGATCTGCAGGAGACCCCTTGTGTCTGATGGCTAGCCCATTCATCAGCTCAGTATCCGTACCCCTATTTCCTCATGATCTTTGGAATCCATATGTATATGGAGATTCCCTGCACTTATGTGGGTTTTTCTCCTACTCATCTGCCTGATGTGAACTTGACTGTTTGACCAGCCCAAGAAGAATCTAGAAGGGGTGGGGGAAATTCCCTCATCTCCATAGGATTTCCCAAAGCCCCACCTCCAAAGACCCTATTGGAGGATTAAGATGTCAACACAGGGATCAGGGGAGACAGAAACTTTAAGTCTACAGCACAATTCCATGGAGAAAGCAGCCTGAGAGAAATTGCTCAAATGGAATCATAATTTCACACTTTAGACGCGCCCTCGTGGAGTAGTGGTTTAACTAAGTGCTTCCAGCCAAGGTGCAGTCCACCAGGAACAACCAAGATGTACGACTAAATAAAAATAAAATGCTTCTTCCTCCTCTCTCTTTCTACCTACCTGCCTGCCTTCATTCCTGCTGCACCTTTCCTTTAAAAAGAAAAATCTCATTTTCTCTCCTTCCAAGACCTTCCCCTGGGACACAGGAATTGTCACAAAAACTCAGGCTGGGCATCTTCCGGAACAAGCCAGAAGGGAGATAAAAGATGCTCTGACTTACCCCATCTCATAGTTTTCTGGTAGGAATATTAAAATGGTATAGCTTCTCCAGAAAAATAACTTGGCAATTTCTCCACATATTCAACCCTTAAATATGATCCAGCAGAGGTATTCCTGTGCACATGCCCCGAAGGATGAAAACTTAGGTCCATGCAAACACCTGAGCATTAATATTCGACAGTTTTATTTGCAAGAGGCAAAAACTCCAAAGAATTCAGACATCGTTACACAGGTGAATGTATGGTCCGTTCACACCAGGGTCTACTACTCAGCAATGAAAAAGGGAAATGCAACTAGAAAAATGCAACACTTAGATGCCTGTCAAGGTCATTACAATTACGTCAATGTCGTTAGTTCCACAATGGCCCACAGGGTCCCCACGGCTCCATCCAGCACACAGCCCAGATGTGCAGGTGACCCCAGGGGTTACCAAAGATTAGGAATGGATTAACTCAAAGGAGTAAAGGTAGGGAGTTTTGTTTGTTTATTTGTTTTTTCAGGAATGACAGCCAGCAGGCAGGATGACAGGGAAGGAAGAAGCATTTATTTATTGTATTTAATTCTTCATCTTGGTTGTCCCACAATCCCTGGATCTCAACCTTGAGAAATAGGTGGACTGCAGCCTGGCGTGCTCACCTGCTAAGTCACCAGGGTGCACTCTGGTAGGGAGATCTTGGTGGAAAGGAAGCAGCTCTGTATCTGAACTGAGGTGCTGGTTGAAAGAAGTCACAGCTGGGATCAAGCAGCACAGCATGAGATACAGTGTAGCCATGTCAGTTTCCTGGTTATACAAAGGGTGTTTAACTTGGGATCAGCAGCTCAGCTAGGGGAGGCGCAGACACCTTCCACCTTATCTTGATGACTTCCTAGGAAACTAGCATCATTTCAAAGTTCAAAATGAAAAAAAAAAACAAAACAAGAAGGACAGAGAGGTCTGTGGTCTCTAGGACAAATTTCCTAGCAGCAAAGGCTCAAAGGATTTCCTAAGAAGCCAGAACAGCCAGCCTGGGGGACCTCGGAGGAACTTACTGTCCCATCTGCAT
>RJWH01010040.1:0-18976 GCA_004363575.1 Solenodon paradoxus
CATTTTGGGGTGAGTTTTCTTTTTCTAAGGGCTCTAGCCAGGAAGAACATCATTTCTGGACATCTGGGAATTTTATGAAAATATTTCTAACCACAACTACACATGGATCACAACTGTGTTTTTTTACTGTCTTCTAATTTGATTATATCACAATAGGACCAGAATAGATGGAAAGCTATGCCTGTCAAAAGGGCATTGACAGGCATAACCTGGTAAAGTAGTGATTAGGCCAATCACCTCCAAAGGAGCACACATCATATATACCTGGGTTGGAGTCCTGGGGCTAAGCCAGAAAAAACTAGTATGAACGATTAAATAAGGATAAAATAAAGATGCTTCTTCCTCCTCTCTCTTCCTGCCGTCATTTTCAACCTGCACCTTTAATAAAACAACACACAGGGAAATAAGCTTAGCCTCACAGACATGGGTCCTGGGAAAAGTCTACATGTATTGAGGTTAAAAGAGAGGCACCTTGCTGTATGTCTCTCTACAAAAGAATGATTCTATTGCACAACTGTGCATTTTGGGTGCTCAAATTTTTTTCATAAGTTATATATAAATGATATGTTATATATTAAAGAAATTAAAGTATTAAGTTAAAGATGATGATGCTGTCCAAATTAATGATGGAAGTTACTTGTATGCGGAACATTTTAGCAAATGAATTATGTCCATATGGAAAGATTCTTCACTATGAAGGAAAGTACTGAGAGTAGAATATATAACCAGCATATCTTCAGAAGAATCTTAGATAGTTAGGGATATTAGGAAAAATGGAAATCTCTTTTGATACAAAGAGAGGTGATTGGTTGAAATGTTCTTCAAATATTTCAATCAGTTTACTTATCCCATGTACTTTAAATGACACCCTGCCCTTTCATTATAGTAATACTAATTTTACAGCTAATGATAATGAAGAGGAGAAAGAAGAGACGAGGAAGTGAAAGACTAAAAAGGAAAGAAGATGGGGAAATGAGGAAGAGAAAGAGGAAGTGAAAAGCATAATGACACTAAGAATTGGTGTCCCAAATTTTTTAATAGGACAAAATTTATTGCTTGGTGACAAATTGGGAAATCTTTGAATAATTAGATACAATATTGACAGTATGCTTTACATGTGAATTCACAATACCACAAAATAAGTGCACACAAGATTCGTATTTCTCAATAGCTAATAGTGCCTGGTACATTTTATTTGTTCACATTTGTTAAATGAAACAACAGAATTTTTGATGAGGTATTCAATTTCTGAATTATTGCTGAGAAATTCCTCTCTGTGGAGCATAAATCAATAAGTTAAGCCTTTTTACTTTTACTTTGTTGGAGAGGATACATATGGTGTGAGGACAGGGTATCTCATAGAGGCTCTGCCCAGAGTGACTGTCCAGTTGAGTGTTTTGTAAGAATTAGACTAAACTGCAAAATTCACTTTCTTCTTTGGCAAATTAAATTCGTTTTGAGCATGCATAGCTTATCATATGTCAGGCCATTAATTGAGTAATATATATGGATGAATTCTATACCAGAATCTGATTTCAGTATGGGTTAAGGGTTCAACCCTAATGGATACCCAGTATCCAGTAAAATCAATGATTTGAATTCTGTACTCCTTTAATTTTCTGGATTTCCTTTGTGTTTTGTGTATCTTTTCATATTTCAGTAAACAGATGGCCTTCATACATTAATGGTGGTGAGATAAAATGGTATGGCTACTGTGGAAAAAAATTCGGCTGTTGCTCAAATAGTTCAACAGAATAGCCAGAAGCACCACTCAAAAAAAAAGATTTTAAAATAAACACTGTTCAAGAATATTCACAGCAGTACTTTTCACATGTCTTTTGTGGCTCCATAAAAGTTTTATGATTTTTTTTTCTATATTTGTAAAAAGTGCAGTTGGATGTCTGATAGTTCATTAACTCTCTATATCATGTTGTATAGCATGGACTTTTATACAATATTCATTCTTTCAACCCTGAATTGTGTAATATCTTTCTAGTCCTCTATATCTACTTCACTTCTTTCTTGATATACTGTTTTCAATATGTAGATTTTAATCACCTAATTCAAATTTATTCTGAGTATTTTATTAATTTTGATGGATTGCTATAATTTCTCTTTCAGACACTTTGACTCAACATAAACACAACTGAGCTTTGTATCTTGATTTTCTGTCCTTCAACTTTATTAAATATATTTATTTTTAACAGTTTTGGATAGACTCTGAACTTTTCTACATGCAATGTCATGTCATATACAGAGACAATTTCATTTTTTATTTAATTTCTTTTATTTCATTATCTTTAGTAATTTCTCTGGCTAAGATTTCCAATAGTATGTTGAATCAATTGGGCAAAGGGAGCATCATTTTGTTTTCCTGATTTTGAAGACATGGTTTTCAACACTTCATCTTTGAATTAATTAGCTGTGGGCTTGTCCTCCATGGTCTTCATTATGTCATGGTGAGTTATATCTATGATCAGCTTGTTGAGAGTTTTCAAAACCAAAGAAGGTTGAATTTTGTCAAATTTTTTCTGCAGATATTTACATTATTTATTTTGTTAATATTGTTTAACTCATTTGTTGATTTTCAGAATTTGAGTCATATTGCCTACCTTTAATAAATTCTATGGAATAATGTTTGATCCTTAATGTTTATTTGAATTCAGTTTACTAATATTTATTTGAGGACTTTTGCATTTATGTTTATCAGGAATAATAACCTATCATTTTTGTAGTGTCCTTATATGGTTTTGTTATCAAGATAATGTTGGCCTCATAAAAAAAGTTTGGGAATATACTCTACTCTTAATTTTTAAATAATTTTAGAAGACAATATTCATTCTTGGAATGTTTGGTAGAATTTTCCAGGGAGCCATGTGGCCCTGTAATTTTGATTGTTAAAAGGTTTATATTATAAATTCAGTTTTCATGGTAATAATCAGTATGTTTATTAGATTTTTATTTCTTCATGATTCCATCTTTGAAGACTGCACTTTTCTGGGAATTTTTTGTTTTTTCTAAGTTATCTAATTTGTTGGTATATAATTGTTCCTAGTAATTGCTTATGACGCTTTGTATTTCTGTGTTATCTGTTGTGACACCTCTTCCTTTTATTATCCCATTCCAACTTTCTCTTTTTCCCCTGGTGAGTCTAGATAGAAGTATGACAACTTTTCTTTCCATTTTAAAGGGCCATTTATTAATTTAATTAGTGTTTTCTGTTGCTTTTCTCTGTGTTACATTTGTTTCCTCTCCGATCATTGTTATTTCCTTTACTCTAGTCATAAGAATTAACATTATCATTTTATCTAATTCCTTGATGTATGGAATTTTGTTATTTACTTGATGTTTTTCTTGTTTCTCATGACAGACATTTATCACTATAAACTTGCCTCTTAGAACTGATTTGTCTACATCCCGTATAATTTGGTATGTGATACGTCCATATTTATTAAGTCAAGATAGTTTTTTATTTATCTTTGGACCTGTATAGTTTATGTTGACCTACATGTTGCTCAGTAGTATGTTAAATCTCCACATATTTGTGAATTTTCCAGTTTGCTTCTACCAATTGTTTTCAGTTTCATATCATTATAGCTGATAAGATAGTAAATATGATTTCGAACTTTTGAAGCAGTAGCTCCTTTCAGTGAGACATGATCAGCCACGCAGCAGAGAAAGTGAAAGAGAGAGAGCAGAGAGCAGACATAGTGCTGCTCACCTCCCAGGTCTCCAGAAAGTATCTCAGCCAACCCCTGGATGTGTGTGAAATTAGAATCTCAATTCTCAGGAAGTAGCTTATAAGATATGCAAATAAGCCTCTTATAGGGAAAAACTGGAAAGTGGATGTTTCTGTATGCTCCCTCTGCACCAAATCCTGGGGAAGATCCCCATAAGATTGTCTCATTGTTTGCTATCATCTTATGGGTATCATAAAGCCTCTATTGGATTTTAGAGATAGGTGTTTTGACCAATGTTGGAAATGCAAACTTAAAAATTTGGGGGGTAGATTATAGGGTCTGGTCACGCTATCCCTTAGAAGCTGGAAATTGTTAGATCTCTCTTGATTGTATGTTACTGGTTTAAGGTTGGGATGCGTTGCAAGATTGTCTCTGTATTTTCTAATTGTTTGATTCGATTTTTCCTCAGTTACCTGATATCTATATATCTATATCTATATATATATATGTGTAAATCATTCCGCTATTCTCACAGAGGGACTATTTCTGTGGGAAGCTGTATTAAATGCTTCCATGGTAGAAAGTGATTCAGGAATATCTTGGAACACCGTCTTAGAACAGAAATTTAAAACTATTTTTACTATTTGCAATTTTATTTTTTCTTTCCTGGCTATTCACAGTTCTTCCTCTCAATTTTTTTTATAAAATTAATGATGTATGTTGATATGTTTTCCTGCTTTTTCATTAAACATGAGGGTAAAGACATTTTTTAAACCACAAAATATTACCAGTAAAAGTTAAGGTCTGTGCTATGGAAAGTCTCAAGAGAGTTAATTTCCTATATTCATGATGGTTTTTATATATTTTATAATGATGATGTCTTAAGATGAATTTTGAATAAATTTTTCTTACAACGTAAGGAAAATCAAATATTGAACAGTTCCATTATTGAAAAATAATATGTGCTGCATAATAATAAAATTTTTAATCTAAAAATATCCAGTTAATCACATATGCAAGTTTATTCTCTAGCATAAAGAATGTAAATCTTAGACTGATTTGCTATCACTATAAAAACACATTAATTGTGTTTTTCTTAAAAACTTTTTGTGTGTGCCTGATTGATAGTACATCAATTCTGAAGACAACTGACAACTATTATTTAATCATAATGACTAAATGCTTGAAACCCTAACTCAGGACTGAAAATGTTTAGTTCGGATAATAAATATTTTTCCACAAATTCTACTAATAATGCTCAGGCTTATTCAATATTTAAATAAAGGCAACAGTGATTAAAGAATAGAAGCCAAGTGAGGAAGGTGTCTGAGCCTGAAGTGTAATTTCTTCAAAATGTCATTTTATTCACAAAATAATGTACATACATGTATCATAAATTCCCACTGTAAAGTCTTCACACCTGATTTTCCTTATGCACAGTTTCCTATGTAGACCAATCTCCTAATATTTTCTTCAGTTAAGTCAGAACTATGTGTTGCTCTTTTCCCATTTATTTTGCTTGTTAAAGCATTTCTGAACTGTTTTCACATTTTTTCTTCTCTATTAAATGAGTATTAAAATATTTTGGGACCACTGTATTATAAAGACATATGCTTTTACCTGAAAGTTTTACCACAAAGTAGATTGTTCAATTAAGTTGAGAAGAGTGAATAATAGCATCTATTTTTAGTAAATTCAATTAATCCTGCATTAGAGTTGAATTTTTAGGTGTTAGAACTTGACCGCTAGTTTGAGACTGTATGTATTTTGTGTGATCTGTTACATTAGGAGGCCTCTTACTCTTTCCATGAGTAAACATGTGAATGTGTAATGGACTAAAATCCTTTTTCACATAAAAATTCACATTAAGTTGAACAAGGTATCAAAACATTTTCAAAACAAAACTTAACTCCCATTATATTACATATTCACTAGCATGCATGAATCTGTTTCTAATACCACACCTCCTAAAAAGAGTTATTGAATACAGCATTACCTAATGTAAGTCAAATAATGAAGAGATGACATCAAGAGAATTATTCAGGTTACTAGTTAAGTGCAATATACATGAAAATACTTTAAGGAAAGTAAAAGAACTGGAGGAGCTATGGAATAGACATTTATTCAAATATAGTTTAATGATCTTTTTTCTTAATAAAGATAATTTTTAAGTAATTCAGAATATCCAGGAAGAACAGCTGTAAGGAGAGACAGATTAGCGATTTCTATTCAACAGCAAGGAAATACACATTCTTCCTCAAATCCAACAAACATCCTTCAGGATAGCTCACACGTTAGGTCACAAAGTAAGTCTTAACAAATGTAGGAAATTTGAAATGCCAAATACCCTTTTCTGATGACAATGGAATGAAACTAGAAATCACTTAAAATGGTAAATTTCCCTAATATGTGGAAACTAAAGAACATACTTTAAAACAGAACATTTATTAAAAGAAAATCAAGAGAAACTTTAAAAATTATTTCGACAAACAAATGAAAACACAACATACCAAAATGTAGGGGATTCAGCAAAAGTAGACAGGTTTACAGCAACAAACACATTAAAAAAGAAAATATGTTTTGGGTTTTTTTAATTGTACATGAGGGATCTCAAATTAACAAGCCGATTTTCTTTATCTTTATTTTTAAAGGAGAAGAAAGCAGGAAAGAAAACAAGTAGGCTTGTCTTAGACTAGGAAGAGAGAGGAGAAAGGAGCATTTACTGATTAATTTATTTAGTTCTTCAAGTTTGTTCCCTGTGTCCCTATGAAATTGCACCTCTTAGGATTTATTTGGATACACTGAACTTGCAGGCTTGACGTCTGAGACACCGGAGTATGCCCGCAAGCTAATTTTACACTAAACTAAACTAAAAGGAACTAACTTTGCCCCAACTTAATAGAAGGATAAATTAAAAGATTAGACTAGATACAAATCAAATAAAGAAAGAGGAGCATAAGAAAATCAATAAACGTAAGACGGAGTATTTTACAGATAAAGGGATATAAAGCTATGCTGAGGGGCAAAAGAAAAGAATTAGAACGAGAAATTACAAGGGGAGAATTAAGATGTACAGCTCACAAACAAAAAGATCTCAAGGAACTATTATGAACAATTATATGACAACAAATTCAATAACCTAGAATGATGAGTAAATTCTTAGAAATATGCAACCACCAAGACAAAAATCAGGAGAAAATATGAAAGTCTGAAAACAGAAAACCTAAACAGACCAACAATAAGCAAGGAGATTGAATCAGTTATACAAACTCCAGTAAGAAAAATCCCAAGATCATATGGCTTATGTGTGAATTCTACAAAACATTCAAAGTAGAATCTTTCCTAAACTTCCAAAATATAGAAGAGTGAACACTTCCGAATTTTCTGTTACCAGTGCCACTGGTACTATGGCAGGAAAACATAACATAAGACATAAGACTATAGGTCAGCATCATTGTTGAACACAGATGTAAATCCCTTTGTAGAATCCTATATTCAACTGCACATAAACACAATTGCACATCATGACCAAGAGAAATTTATGTCTGGGATGTGAGGACATTTTAAAATATGCAAATCAATGAAATAAACCTAATTAGTAGAATGAATGATGAAAACTACTTGATTATCTCCAAAGGTGCAGAAAAAAAGAATTTTACAATTTAACACAAATTTATGATTAAAAAAATCTTTCAAGAGGTGTACTTAGTGGAGTAGTGGTTTGCTTAACTGCCTCTGGCCAAAGTGCAATCCACAGACTCAGGTTTGTGTTCCAACAGGGCAGAACAGCAAAAGGGTACAGTGAAATAAGAAAAAAGTGCTTCTTGCTACTCTATGCCTGTTTACCTACTCGCCTTCATGCCTACCTGTATCTTTCCTTTAAAAAAAAATTGAAGGTCATCCAAATCAGAAAGGAAACAGTGAAGCCTTCTGTATTTGTAGATGATATGAAATTACATATGAAATATGCTAAAACCACTTCAAGTCAGTTTAGTGGAACTTACCATGAACTTGAAACAAAAGCAATTTCAGTCAACAATTCAACAAAATGAAATGAAGAGCAACAGATTGTTGTCCAGAGATTAAGTGACTGATTTGATAGGACAGTTGATGCCAACTTTTTGACCATTGGGTAAACAGTGCAACATTTCCCTTTTTACATTTGAGGCAGGAGCTAGCAATGTAGCTGATATTTTTACAAAAATACAGACACTGTAAACTTTAAGCCAACAGTTATTAAATATTCTAAAGGGCATGGCAGTAGACCTTCTGAGGGACACTTTGAGCCTCCTCCCACACAGAGTGTCATCAGATCGTGGAGGTAACAGAAGAATAGCTTCTTGTACTGCTTATCTGTTCTTGTGCTTTTAGAAGAACTGCTAAAAAGTGCAGGCAAGAATGAAGGTAAGTAGGCAGTTAGCAAAAGAGAGGAAGTATTTTATTTATACTTATTTAGTTATTCACATTATCTGTTTCCCCCAATTCCAGGTCTTGACCCAGGGACCTTGGGATGTATGTAGGACTGCTCCCAGGGACTAGGTCACCAGGGCATGCCCCCGTTCTTGTGTTTTGTAATTATTTGTTACATAAAATCTCTTGTGCTATAATATGCTTAAATAAGTGCTAAAATTCCTTTATAATGCAAAAAACAGGTACCAATGTATAAACAAGTTAAAAAGTTCAAATTAAAACAAAATGTTTTTCCCTGAGTGTTTGGACCAAAACTGTGGGTGTGTAGTATAGACATGAATGTAGAATAGACAGCAAAATGGGACCTAAAAATTAAAATTGTGGTCTCAGACTTTCCTCTACAATTAAATTATGTAATGTCCCTAGTAGCAAAGCATTGTTTTTTCCATAGTGCAACACGCTATTATACTTTTAGTAAAATAAAAGAGAATTTACATGGGATTATATATATGTATAGCTATATTATTTGAGAATAAAATACACATGTTGACCCAAAAGATATTCCCAAATATTTCTGATCCAAGGACGGAGTTACTGGTGTCAGAACTTCTGATCCCTGATTTCTAACCCTTCTTCATTCATGAACAGTTCTTCTTCCCCAGTATAGTTGACCCTTTCATGGATTATATCCAAGAGAATCTTTTCAAAGCTGCCATATCTTTGCTCCTGAAACTGTAGATGAAGGATTTCAACCTGGGTGTGACCACCACTGATCTCACCATCAGTAAGGCTGTTTCACATGTGTGCAAGCTGTGTGTATACATATATATATATATATATATATATATATATACACACACACACTTAGTTCCATGTAATAAAATAAGAGGAACACAAAATAAGAAGCGAGACTCATATGTGAAAAATTTTGTATACATTTCAAGAGTTGATAACATTCTGCATATGGTGGCAGACATCTTACACTATGAGTAAAGTATCCAATGAAGGTACCACCACATGGAATACCAGCTCCAAAATATGACCTCCCATTTATTTAACGAGTGATTGGAATTGGCAGGTTAGACCACATGATTAAATTCACAGAAAAAAAATGGGGAAATTTTAAGTCTGTACGAAGCCATCAAATCATTAAATTGGGTAGCAAGGAATTGAGGAAAGTCCTGATGGTGGACTCCAGAACTTACAGTCAACAGTAATGGGCATTCATGATGACCATGAGGCGTAGTTGAGATAGAACTTTAAGAAGTATGTTGTTCATGTCCAAAGAGTTTATAAAACAAACCTAGATGAGACAACCTGAATGCTTTATGACTTTTCTCTGTGTCTTGATATTCTGAACATTTGAGATGTTTCTGCTAAAACTTCAAGACCCAGAATGTCCCTGGTCGAGTTCCTTACACTTCATTCATTTGGATTCAAGGCATCCATAAGTAACAATGAATCCCCTTCTCTAGCTCTAGCATTCTAGAATCTGTGTTATAAATAAGGCATATTGTTAGGTATATGAACTCAGTTATTCCTGCCTAAGACCTTCGCTTGTCTAACACACACACACACACACACACACACACACACACACACACACACATGCACTCCTATCCCCTGTGGCCTAGAGGGACTTTATTAGCACCATCCTTCCCTTTATCCTCTCATAACTTGCTGATTAGGTAAAGAATGGATACAAAACAAGACTCCAAATTCAGATAATGTTTCCCCAAGACATTTAGAAATAGTACTAAAATTTCACTTGTCACTTCCCATGGGCATATTCACAGGGGAATCCATTTGGATGTGTTGTACCTTGTATTTATATAAATATACAAAAATTGATTAATAGAAGAAAATTACATGAGGTGATGCATCTAATAAGTTCTTCTAATAAGCCTGAGATGTTATAAGTAGCAAGCTTCCTTGGGTCTTTCATCATCCCAACCCGTCATATTCCCCTGACACCCAGGATAGCTAGCAAAATAGCAAAAAGCAATTTATCCTAAGGAGAGTCATATCTTTATGGTGTCAAGACACCTTACTGATTGAATATCCCATTAGAAAAAATAAGGGGGAAATACAATTCAAAAATGAAATATGTAACATACTATAAAATTGGGATTTAAAACTTGAAATGTTAACACTTGCATAAATGCTGAAAGCAAAGCGTTTGAAATCATAAAATGGGATTTTGAATATCGGACCTACCAAAAAGTAGTGATTTCAAATAGGAAAGTAAACCAAAGCATTCTAAGTGTTCATATGCTCAATCAAAACAGAGAGGTGGTGTCCACCCTTCTCATCTGTTGAAGATTTTGTCAACAAAGTAAAGATATGGCCCTAGGTTAGCTCCTTCCTGTTAGTAAATGCATTTTTATCACCAGTGAAGAGATGAGGCTGATTTTCTCTCTTCTTCCTTCAGATATCTCTACTGATGTCCAACTATCAATCCCTCATTGCACAAATGTATTTAGTTCTTGGTCATCTTTCCCACCTATCACAGGCCAACACACCTCTAGCCTATGAACATACCCAGAGAATTTATAGTTGAACTCCTAACTTGATTAATAAAAGAAAGGTCCTCCCAGATTCTTCAATGGTGAATAGAGTCCAAATCCCATACCTTCTAACACAAGGTTCTAGACTTCATAATCCACTCACCAGTCTCATTTACCCATTGTCCCGCATTAGCCCCCTCCACACACATGATTTCATTTCACCAGAAGCCACATCGCAGAGTTCATAGACTTTATATATCTGTTGACCTCTTATGAAGTCTCACATACCAGTCTATTTGCAATGTCACGCCTCTCCATGTTCAAAACTATTCTCCCTTTCTTAAGATTGCATGAACCATCTCTTGTGTTATCACATTCACAGAAAAAGAAAGCTTTTCATGTACTTAGTTCAGAGGAAGTGTCTATCATTTTTAATTTAAAGTTAATTTTAATTTTCCCCACTAGACTGAATTATTTCAATGTTCTATACACTCTCCAGCTGTCACCTGACTTGGTTTAGTTGGAATAGTATCTAAATCAATATACTTTGCATGAAAGAATGTGAGGATGTGTTCTGATGGAAATTGACAAAGATGGGAGAAAGAATAGATGCAGAGAAATGAACAAGTTAGTGTGGTGGAATCACTGGAAAACGTTTTCCACATTCTGAGATCAGAATCCATTAGAACTTGAAACTATGACTTGTAATATTTAAATTGAATGTGGCTATTATTCACAAGTCTGAAAGCAACAAATCTTGGTGAGGATGTGGAGAAAAAGGAACACATTTTCACTGTTGGTGGGAGTGCATATTTGTGAAACCTCTGTGGAAAACAGTATTAAGTTTCCTCAGACACTTGAATATGGAAATCCCATAGGATCCCACCAAAAGGTACAGAAGCACCCATCAGCAGAGATGTATGTATACCCATGTTTATTGCAGCCCTATTCACAATAGCTAAAAACTGGAATTTACCAAGTGCCCAACATCAGATGAATGGATCAAGAAGATGTGATACACAGGTACAATGGAATACTACACAGCTCTTAGAAGAGTTGAAATCCTGTCATTTGAATCAACTTTGATGGCACTAGAGAGGATTATGCTAAGTGAAACAAGTCAAAAGAAAAAAGATAGATACCAGATGACCTCACTTATAGGTGGAATGTGAATAGATAAAACGAAGGAACAAATGAAACAAAACCTACCCTTGGACACTTGCAAAAGAACAGATTGACCAATAGGGTATGGGTTGGAGGGACAAGGGTGGTGGAACCCACTGGATACTGGTGAAGAACACTTGGAATGTGCTGTAGAGCAGGGTGTACTGACATATATCTGAAGAATGGGGACCCTACACCTATGGGGAACCTCCACATGAGTTATTTTAATTAGCAAAATTTACCTCAATAAAATGCTATTAAAAATAACTAATTCACATGGATAAATCAAGCACCAAAAAAATACCAGAATACAGCATACACATAATACCACATAATGGCTTCATGATTACTCTTGTTCAGTTACATTAGGTGGTTTGCATAGAAATGTATTTCTGGATTTGTGCATGCATGATGAATCATAATGTAAGGGGCATTTCTTTCTCTGGTACAAAGTGAAAAACAGGGACGCTACTGCAATTACGCAAATAAAAGTTAAGATGTCCACTTCCAGTATGTGAGGGAAAATCTCTATAAATGAAATCAACAGAGGAGCCAGATGCAGAGAGAACAGGCATCCATGTGGGACTGAAGCAACAGAGATGCAAGGAACCAAACACAGATGAGCTTATTCTGCTCCACTAATATCATCAGAGTGTGCCCCTTGGGTCCCTGAGCTAATCGTTATTACATCAATGCCTATGCAATATCCATGTTCATTTGACTACTCTGTTCCTATATTGTAGTAATTTTTATTATTTCTTTCATTCACATGCTAAATTGCATCTTGGAGACTGAAATTGCATCTCAGTCTATATTTCAACCACAACCACCTCCAGAATTCCAGACAACACTGTTCTTATAGGGTCCTATCAGAAGAAGACTCTCCTTTCTCTTATTATCCTGGTGGAATTGCTGTTGCTGTTATACTAGGAAATTAGGTTTGGACATCTTTTTTGAACCTAAATGAACTTAGTGTGATCCTACTCCATTCCTTATCTTATAACAAGTTTTCCTAGGTAGACTCTAGAAAATCCTCTCTCTGTAATGCCTGTTTCTCCCTTTTCAAAGGATTGATCTTTGAGGACATTGTGTCATTCAAGCATTGTTTTCATTGTCCTTAGTCTTCTTCCTTGTGCTTTCATATCCAAATATGCAGGAATTTACTGCATTGCTCAATAAGCAATCTTTTTCTAGAGAAAAAGATTGCAGTGCACCCTGGTGGAGTAGCAATTGGGGAAATCACCACCTAGAGAGGGCTGACCATATACACCTTGGTTTGAGAAACTAATGAAGGGGTAACAAACAATGTGAACATCTAAGTAAAAATAAAGATGCTTCTTTCTCCTTCCTCTTCTGCCCATCTGCCTACTCTCCTTCATTCCTGCCTGCACCTCTCCTCAAAAAAAGAAAAATATTCAAATGAGTATTCATAAATTAAAAAGAATGGAAAGGAAAAGAAAACCTAGTTAAATAAAGTGTCATCAAAATTAATGTACTAAATGAAATTGGAGTGAAAATGCAAGGCTAAATTATGAAAGAGAAGATGAAAAACAATAAATGACTCCTACCCATATGGGTTTAATATTGGCAAATTGGCAGAGTTGCAAATGGAAAATATAAACATATGCTTATCTCCTGAGTTGTCTATTAAGCTATTAACATGAAATCTTGTCATTTGAATCAACACGGATGGACCTGCAGGGGTGATAGTAAGTAAAATAAGTCAGAAAGAGAAAGACAACTATGGATAGTTTTACTCATGCCTGGAAGATAAAAAAACAAAGCAAGCAAAACAAAATTTTAACTGAGAAGAAAATTGTTGTTTTCTAGAGGGGAAGGGAAAGATTTGGAGGAATAAATACGGTGCCATATTTGCTATTTGAATGGTACTCAAACTTAGTAGTGTGGTAATATGGCATATATATTTATCAAGGTGTGAAGGTATTTTCCTGACATTTATACAGTATTATAAATCAAGAGTTCATCAATAAAATTGTGTCAAATAAATTGGAATATGTTTCTCAAAAGCTTAGAATGACATAGTATCAGATGACATCATTTCTACCAGTATATATTGTATAACTTCTATTTTTAGAAATGAAATTATAATTTCTATCTATATAAACATGAAAAGGTAGTTGGGATCATTAACTGGACTCAAAAATTGTGTTCCACAAGATGGAAGAACACGGTGACAACTTTTCTGAAAGTTTACCTTTCATATATCTTAATTGTTTTAATCTGAGCAGAACCATTTTAGTTTGAAATCACCCCCAGGTGAATTGTTATTTTTGGTGTATGTGCTTGGGGTATCACATTCAAAATAAAGACAATCCAAGATAAATTCAAGATAAATGTCAAGGAAATCCTAGGTAGACATTGTTCTAAAGAAGACATCTGAATGGCAAGTAGGAACATGGAAAGGTTCTCAACACCACCCACCATCAGGGAAACATAAATCCAAACAACAGTGACTTATCACCTCATAACTGTAACAAAGCTTAACACGAAGACCAGGGATATACATTGGTAAGTGTGACAAAATGAGAATCCTTGTACACTGTTGGTGGAATTGTAAAGTAACACAGCCACTATGGAAAACAGTATGGACTTTCCTCAAAAATAAAAATTTTAACCACCATAAGATTCAGAATTCCCATTACTGGTGATATATGTAAAAGAAATGAAAACAGTATACCAGAAAGATAGCTTCACCTCATGCTTATTGCAGCATTATCCACAATAACTAAGCTATAGAAACAACCTGAGTGTCCATCAATGTATAAACAGACAAACAAGATGTAGCATATCTATATCCACAGGGGTATTATTCTACCTGGAATAAGAAAGACATGCTGACATTTGCAAAAATGATGGAAATGGAAGCTTTATGCTAAGTGCTAGAAGTCAGACACAGAAAGACAAATACTGCATGATATCACTGTATATGCGATCCGAAAACAGTTGAATGGAGGTTAGCAGGCACTGAGAGTGGGAGAATTGGGGAGATGTTGCTTAAAGGGTCAAAGAACTTAGGCTAATCTTTGTTGCCCTGGCCAAAAATAAAAGATATTATATGTCATGTTAGAGGTGTAAGTTCATGTCATAGTAGTAATCATCCTACAATATACAAATATATTGAGTAATATGAGTACTCCTTAAAAATGACAGAATATTACTTGTCAATTTTTTGATAAAATAATAAAATCTGATCTCAATATTAGAGAAGGTAGCGATAATTAGAAACAAATGAAATAAGATGAGTATAAAAGATATAATTGCTACTTAGGAAACAGAAGAACATCATATGTTTAAAATTCCCATGCGGACACAATAAGATGGACTGAAAGACCACACAAAATGCATATACTTTCAAACATCCCCCTAATACTTCTTCCATCAATAAAATCATTAAGTGGAAAAAACTTAATTGATGGGAAAAATCCAATTTTTGTTTGAAAGTATGCCATAATGAAAAACTCAGTTCCCAGGAAATAAACTTTACAAAGAGCTTGCATAGTCAATTTACAAGAAAGAAAAATGTTATCAAAGTAAAAAGAGTGGCATGCCCTATTGGCCTAATGGATTAGTCCACCATGGTGCAGTTCACATACACCCAAGGTCCCCAGTTCAAGACGTGGGGCCAGGGAGGAACAACCAGAGGAACAACTAAATTTTTAAAAAGTAAAGTGCTTCTTCCTCCTTTTTCTTCCTATTTGCCTACCTACTTGCCTCATTCCTGCCTGTAACCTGTCTTTAAAATATGTAAAGTTACATGCAGCCTCACCATTAATCAAAGTTTGCAAAGTAAGACTCTAGTACTGGTTTCTATTGATCTATTACATAAAATTTAATATTTATGTGAATACACCACATGAGAGAAGAGAGTCAAATGAATGATTGATTAAATGCTTTGCAGGACCATAACCAATACAATTAATCTGGATCTTATAAATAACTACAGATCATAAATGCCTCTTCTTAAAAATTAAAAACCTATGTCATGGTAGTAGGTCATTCTCCTCTGAAGGAGCAGGCCATACACCCCTGGGGTTGAGTCCCAGGTGAGGGGGAGTAACCGGAGTGAAGAAATTTTTTTTAATTAAAGCCACTCACGTAAGTAACTTATACTCCACATCGAATACTCTGTTCCCTAATACTTCCTACTCCTTTCAATTGCAGAACTCCAAAGATATATTCTGATTTTACTGGAATTGCTATTAGCCCTTTCGTCTCATGCAAATGGATTTCTATCATTTCATTGTCAACAAGTATATCCATATGGTTGTTTCTGGTCAACAGCTCATTCTGTCTACCTCTTTTCTCTCTCTTTTAGTATCTAAATGCTGCTAAATGGAGCCATTAAATCCAGCAATGCAACTCCTGTACTTATACTCAGAGAATACAAAAATTCTAATTAGAAAATAAAATCTGTACCTCCCTGTTCATAGCATAGTTTACCTGCCAAGACATGGGAGCAATCTGAATGCCCATTAACAGAAAACTGAATAAAGAACATTTGATTATACACTCAATGGAATATAATGCAGCTAAACCCTTTGCAAAAAGCTGAATGGACTCGGAGGGAATCATGTTAAGTGAAATAAATCAGAAAAGAAAAGAGAAGTATCGGAAGGTTTCACTCCTGTGTGGAATATAATGAAGCCAAACAAATGAACAGACATACCCTTATCAAAAGCCACAGGATGTGTCTAAGGAAGTAGGAGAGAGAGACAGAGAGAGAGAAGAACAGATGGAGCATTACCGGGGTGAAGGAATCTAGATGTCTAGTGGTGGATGTGGTGTGAAACACTGACTGTGGTGTGAATTCAATAACCTAAAATGAACATAGCAAAAGTAAACAAAATAAAAATTAATGAAACCTATGAACTTTCAAGATATTAGTTAAGAGTATGAGCACTAATACATGATCTGGACCACAGTCGTAACATTGTACAATAAGCACATAAAAAGCAATGACCCCAAATAAGAACAGCAATGCTGAATTTGTAATTTAAATTATGAGTCTTACTGTTTAGTAACTGAACCAATTCATAAAGTATTTCAATTTGGTTGGATTTAACTGTTAAGTTGTTACAGGCTCTGTGTCTCTGGTGTTCGATACAAGATACACATGTCATGATGTTTTGGTCTTACATCTAGTGATTTGCCCTCAAATACAGGGAAATAGTAGTGTGTATAATCCTAAGTAAGGATACTTTACTTATGATTCAAACTCTGAAGAAGAGAAGGAAAATTACTCTAAAATGACTCCTGTATACTGAGTAAATAAATGAGTAAAATAGACAATTGAATGGATTAAAATAAGCAAAAGAAACAAAGGAGGAGAAATTTCAAATAATCCTTCACCAGTATGTGTGAATGGCTGTGCGGTCATATATTTAGGTTAAGAACTCAGGAAGAGTCATCATGATTAGAAAAACTACTGTGAGGAAATGTGAAAAAAATACATTGGCATAACTCTACAAAATGTTTTAATCACTCTCTCCTTGAAGAAACTAAAATGAGAACATTATGAGTTCTAACCATTAGAAGACACTACTATCCAATAGGGATAGGTAGGAATAAGGCAAAACCTTACCCCTGAAATACAATTGGCCTATGAACAATGTAGGGGTAAGGGGTGCCACCCTATCACCCTGGGCATTTCTCTTTTTAACAAATAAAATTTTAAAAAGCTATAAATAAATACATCAACCAAGCAAAGAAAATGGAAATCTCCCATCTCTAGGTACATTAAGCTATCTGCTAGTGGTGAAGACCGCTTGATACCGTGGTGGAGTACAGGGTGTGTTGACATATATCTGAGGAATGGAAAAAATGCATATATGGAGAACCGCACATATAAATTTACTTTAATGTGCAGAACAAGTTACTCCAATAAATATGAAAAAAGACATCTCAAGTGACGTCAGGTAAATTTTTTGAGCTTCCTTGTCTCAAATTTTCCTGAAGTACCTACGTGGTGCTCTGACTCACCGGGATGAGGTCTCGGAGTTGGACATCTCCACATGGAAGTCTGAATTCTTCCTCGAATAATTGATGATGGAGACAGAAGCTGTGTCCTTATACAGGGTGGCAGGAAGGGATGAAGTGTTGGTCTTCGAACCAGACGTGGAAGTTCAAGGGCAACATCATGTCCATGACACCTAAGATGGTAGAAGTTAAAGGACATCAACAGAGTAGATTTCTACAGCTCTCTATGTCTGCTCACTATGCACATTCACCTCTTGTAACACCAACCTCTTGCACATGATTTCCCTGAGGGCATTTCTCTGAACAGAAAGGAAATTTTTCTTAATGATTCTCTGATCCCAAGAGATGAGGTGAGAAATCAAGTGAATCCAGTTTGTATTACTCCTCAAAGAATTCTCTGGCCTCCAGAGGTTGAACCTCCTATTTTGTATCCCAGCCTTGATTTCAAGCTTTCTCAAGTGCCAAATACTGAGGCATCTGTCCTGACTAACACACTTGGATTTCCAAACCTAATAATTGCTGAGGACACAGACCCTGACATACCCAGAAAATTTCTATACCCTTCTTCAGCAAAGCAGAGAACTGAGTTCCATCATCTAAATCCTTTGGCACTCTGCTCCTTGGTTACATGATACTTTTGCCAGATCAATTTGATATTCTATTGTAATTTCAAATATTTCATTAGGTCCCTTGTTATACAATATTTGGTAATGACAATAGATTCACTTGAATCATTTGACCCTATAACCTGAATTAACACATTTTAATTATGTTAATCTCTTGCTTCATTTTGAAGAACAGTAGATAGGTAAAGCAGATGGCAGGAAAAACAGGAGACATTTGTATACCAGGATCTGGTTGAAATTTTAAGCTTCTTGTTTTGGGGGAAAATCTGTTATTCTGTTGCTAGGAAATGAATAAAAACTGAGCATTTCCATGTATAATGGTTTATTTATAGGCAGAGCAAGATGAAAACCACTAGAGTGATTTTCAAACCATGCTTTCTCCACCCAGAACTATGTGGAGATAGAGTTAGATGGAGAATGGAGAACAGGTAGCCATGGCTTCTCTACCTTCCTCTTCAAGCAGGGAACTCCAGCTTTGTTGTTTGATTTCATTTAAAGATTTTTTTGATCAGAGTGTTTCAAGATTCAAGACCCCTGTGGGGACTGTTTTAAGAATTGTTCTTGCTCATTTGAGAAGAAATTTGTGTTTGGA
>RJWH01010041.1:0-18971 GCA_004363575.1 Solenodon paradoxus
GCCCTCGAGACGTCCCCCGGGCGGTCGCCGGCGCGGGGCGGGGCGGGGCGGGGCGGAGGACGGGGGAGGCGGCGCCGGCGGGGCCGAGCGGACCCGCCTTCCCCGCCGGCCGTCGAGCCGACTGCCCGCGATGCCCGCCGCCGCGCCCGCCCCGCGACCGCCGCCCCCTGCCCGGCCCGCCCCCGGCCCCGCGCGGCCCGGCCCGGGTGAGTGCGCGGCCCGCCTGCGCGCCCCGCTCCGTGCGTGTGCGTGTGCGTGTGTGTACGAGCGCGTGTGTGCGCGTGTGCCTGTTTGTGTGAGCGCTTCTGCTCCAGCCGTCCTCGCCGGCCTGGGTGAGGCTTCGCCCTGCCAGCCGGCGGGCTGCCCTGGGGACCGCCGGGGCCTGCGGCCAGGCTGCGGAGGGCAGGGGGCGCCAGGGAGCCGACCTTGGTCGCTGCTGCGCCGCTGCGTTGACCGGCTTTTCCCGTCCCACTCGCTGCTGGGTGGGTGGCCGTCGCCGCGTTTCTCAGACGCGCAGGTGGAGGGCGCCAGAATGCTGGCTGGCCCACCGGCTCGTGCGGCCGGGATTAGAGCCCAGGTCTCCAGGCACAGGAACGCAAACGCCTTCAAACCCACAGCCCCCGGGCCACTGGGAATCAGGCCAGAGGCAGAGCATTTGGGAAAAGACGAGTTTATGAAATATCCCCTCAATCGATTTCAACTCCAGGACGGCATTTGCACTCCTTCCAGGGCTGGCTCTGGGGGCCAGGTGCCCTGAGCAGGAGACTTCTGGGGACACCTCTCAGAGTCAGTCTCTGCCTGCGAGAAGTGGGGGTGACTTGGAGGGAAATCAGGGTTATTCATCCCTGACAATTAGTCGTCCTCCTGGTCATCCGCTCCTAGTCCTTCCTTCCAGAGCTCAAGAGGTCTGCTGTGGGTCTTTTCTGGGCTCACGTCTCTTGTCTGCCTTCCTTCCTCTCCCACCCCTCCCCTGATCTCCTCATGAGTGATAATTCCTAGGAATTCTCGTCCCAGGATCTGATCTAGGGAATCCATTCCGACTATGGATGCTTCTCACTCTCAACACTTTCTTGCCCCCCAACCCCCTTCTGTTTGTGAGAAACACTCTCCCAGTCCTGGGAACTCTGCGGGGTCGGGGCCCAGCACCAGCACCCAGCTGTGCTCCGGGAAGGGGCGGCCTGGTCTTGGGTGTGGTGCCTGGGGAGCGGAACAGGGTGGGGGCTGCTTCGTTGTCCCCTGTCTCACTTCTTGGCTTCTCTCAGCCCTGCTTCTCCCCGTTGGAGGGACATTTCCCTCCTATACTTTTCCCAGACATGGGCTGTTTCCGGCAGATGTTTGGCTTTCCTCTGCATGGGGAAATGTCACAGCTTCTTTCTAAAGCCGAGGAAGGGACGACAAGGCTGTTTTGCCGGTGGGAGCAAGGCCAGAGGCTGCAGAGCTTGGTGGCACCTGGTCTGGCGGGTGGGCCTGTGTCGTAGCCGTGGGCACATAATTCCGGGGCCTGGGTGGCTGCTGTAGGCAGGGGTCCTTTCCTGGAATCCGGGACCACTGTCGGTTTCCCACCGTCCTCTGGTGGCTTCTGCTAATGTCTCCTGGTAGTAAAGCAAAACCCCGCTTAAGGATGCTTTTGTGGGGGCGTTCTTTGAAAAGGAAGTTTTTGCTAACTGCCTGGTATGTAGGTCACAGGAGGGAAAGACAGGAGTAGAGTAGGAGAAAGACATGTATACTTGGGTTTGGGGTACTGGGTCCCCTCCTGAGCCCTGAGGCTTCCTGATGACTGGGGGTGAGTCACTGAACCCCTCTGGGAACTCTGTGTCTCAGCTTCTTAATCATAATTATCGAGCCGACCTCAGAGGCTTGTTTGATGATCAAAGGGGGATGTTTTCACGGATGGGGGAGCCAGTTGTTAAGGGGCCCATAAAAGCCTTCCCCTGGAGAACTGGTTGTCTCCTGGGGGCTGTGGGGTGTGTCACACACCGTGGGCTCGGCAGCAGGGGATGGACAGAGAGACCACTGGCTCAGTGCTGTGTGGACGGGCGGGAGGTGTCTGGCTGTTTGAGCTGGGATTGATCTCCCAGGCGGTGGTGACCGGCCTTCGCACTCTCGAGTCCATCGGAATTGCCTTCACATCCTGGCTCTGATACTTTAAATCCATATGATCTTGGGCCAGGTACCCAGACACACATTTTTCATTGTAAAATGACGTGATCACCTGGTTCTGAGGCTGTGGCAGTTCGTCTTATAAGTGGAAAAGACTGTTATGATTAGAGGTACCTTTTAGGTGGAAATGATTCTGTGCAGGTGCCTTGGATCAGTGCGTCTCAATGATCAACAGACATAGGATCATCTGGGGGATCTTATTAAAAATGCAAATTCTGATTCAGGAATCTGGGCTGAAAGCTGAGGTTCTGCTCTTCTCCCTAGTTCCGAGGTCGTGTATGTCCTTGCTGAGGGCTGCACTGAGTGTCAGACATTAGGCCACTCCCCCTCAGGTAGATAAAGTCTGAGTCCTTGGTGGGGTTGAAGGACACTGTGTGGGGAGCCGGCGGGGAGCATTCAAGACCTTCCTGCGAGGCCAGTCTGCTCTGGGGCTGAGCAGAGATGGCTGGGGCTTGTCCTGTATGCGGTGGTCCCCTCGGCTAACGGATCTAGCCCACTGTCCCTCCGCTGTCCTAGGACAGACCCCTGGAGGAAGCGCTTCCTAGCCAAAGGTCAAATGCTGCCCACTCCTCCTGCAGAGTGACCTTGAGGATGTGCAGAGGAGGAAGCAGCTCACTGGCACAGTGTGGCTGGGGGCGAGGTGGAGGTGGGCGTGGGGACCTGTGATTATTTCACCTGAGAGAAACATCTTAGCAAGCTCATGGCAATGGAGATGGGGTAAGGGGTTGGGAAAAGGAAGAAAGCTTCCTGGTGGTAATTGTGTCTGAACTGGCTTCTATAGGATGACTGTCAGTGGAAGGGTGGGGCAGGAGGGCAGAAGACTGGAAGATGGGGCTGGACACTGGGCATCACGTTGTGAGGGCAGTGAAGAGGAGCCAGCAGGCTTGAGAGGGGCTCGGAGGGGCCACAGCACTTGGAGACGGACTGGGTGTAGGAGGGGAGAGCAGGGAATGAGTTAGTGGGAGCTTCGTCACGGGGGCGGTTGGTGGGGCATTGCAACCAGGGTGAGGACCAGGGTGAGGCCCGCATGCGTCCACGACACACCGGAGGGACCCAGGGTCAGAGCAGTGCTAGCCGTGCTCAGGAGCCCCCCTTCTCCACCTGACTGGAGCCAGTTTCTGAGGAATTGCTGTGTCAGAGTCTTTTTCTTCCCAGGACATTTAATTAGTCCTTTGGACGATCTCACTGGTTTTGTTAGCCTTTCTGTTGCGTCTGCTGTTCTGACCCGTTGGAAGGATTCTGGCAACATTTTGCCTAATCAAGCACACACTTGTTTTTTATTTTCTACATGTTTGAGCAAAGTGAAAAAATAAAATAGAGCAAATAGTAGATGGAGCTGAGACAGAAGCATGTAGTGTGAGGCTCGTTATCTGTCTGCCTTCGGCTTTAAGAGCATCGAGAATCCAGCTCCACACTGAGTTTTTGGCGGAGGCGCCCCCAGTCCTCGGAGGCAGGCGCAGGCCTGGCACAGCTATGTGGTCTCGGGCAGTTAGCGAAGAAGCAGCATGGAAACTGCACTTCGGGGAAGCAGAAAGCGGAGACGATGAAGCTGCCCAAAGAGATACTCACGTTAGAAAAATAGCACAAATGGAAAAAAGAATCCCTGAGGCTTCTAGAGTGCAATCTGGTGTTAATGAAAGTTTGGGCATTAATGATTTTAAAATGGTGTTGGTGTTTCCTCTGTGTCTGAATCAGGAGCAGCATGTTCCACGAATGAAGCGACAGGAGCAAGTGGCCAGGGTGGTTCTCACTTTGCTTTTCTCACTCCGAACACTCGTCTCCCGCCTCGTGGCCTCCATGCGGACACGTCTTCGCGGCGGCGTTTCTGAGGCCCTGTGGGAACATGTGCAGCCTGGCCCCTCTGCGTCGCTTTGGAGCGTGTGATGCCTGGTCTGCAAACCCGGGCCCCCTGTCACCCCAGAGACCAGCACACTGCTTGGGCGGGCACCTGTCTCTTCATGTGGGCCCCTCTCCACCAGCAGAGCCGGGTCCCTCCTGCCATGGCCACTCCATGGGAGTGTCCTTGGGCCTCTGGGCTCCGCGAGGAGCAGGTCTCCCGGCAGCAAGGGCCTTGGTTGGAGGGGTGTCCTCCAGGAAAGGGTGGTCATTCCACAGATGCGGCCTTGGTTTCAGATTGGCTGTCCTCGGGGTCTCTAGGTCATGGCAGCGAGAGCTGTGGCCCCTTCTGGAACAGATGGCGCAGTCCCTGGCCACAGCCCTGAGCGCTCGCCGTCCTGTCAGACGGTTGCCCCGCAGCCACCAGCAGCCCTGCCGGGGGGCTGGCTCTGGCCGCAAGAGCCTGGTCAACCTGTTCTTGGGAAGAGTCAGAGGTGCCGGGAGTGACCGGCCCGGGAGCAGCCCTTACCCACTAATGGGGGTGCATGTGGAGTTTCCTTCCCCTCTGGTGGGACCACCTCAGGCGCATCCTCCCAGAGATCCTGGCGGAGCTGTGGCCAGGTCGCCCACAGCCGTAAGCGGCCCGTTCCTCCTGCGGACCGCCCCCTCTTTGGTGTGCCTGGGACCCCTCCAGCTCCCCTCACCTCCTTGCCTCAGGCTCTGCTTTCGCAGGAGTCCAACCCGAGACTCTTTGGGTTAGTTGGGACCACTGGATGGTGGGCCGAAGGGCTGTGTGTCACTTCTTGGCCAAGGCGGGTGAGCGACGGGGCCACTGCCGCCGTGTCCTTCCATTCCTGGCACCTTTGGAAGCCTCATATCTCCGGGGGACGGTCTGAGGTGGAGGACGGTCACTCAGAAAGTCAGATGAGCAGGAGCTTTTGTTAGAGTCGCTGCTGAGCCTGCTGCATTCAGTGATTGAGCCACCTGCCTCCCTGACACACGGCTCGCCCTGTCCCCTCGGGACACCGGCGCTCCGTGAGCTGGCGTCCACCTCGTCGCTCTGTGCGGACACGAGGACTCGGTGTCTTTTACAGATTCTGCTTTAATGCTCCTGATTCTCGGCATCCTCCCCTGGCCAGTCATGTGGTCAGCACGAGGGTCAACTTCTTTCTTTCTTTCTGTGGCTTTTGCTTCCTCTTTTGGGTGTAGATTTCTAAAGTAAACACCTAATTCATTTTGTTTCCAGAGTGCGAGCAGTTGTCCTGATACTGAGCACAGATACTCTGACTTCGCAGGCCTTGGTGAAGCTGTTTTACCGCATTAGTCTCCGGGGGAGCAGTGCCCGTTTCAGGCTTCTAGCTTTCCTTTTCCTTGAGTCCAGCGGTTCTCCGTCAGTCCCCATGTGCTGTCATTGTGCTGGGTGGGTGATGTATTTCACTCCCAGCAGTGGAGCTTGAACTGCATCGAGCCCACAGGTGACACCTGAGGGGGACTGACAGCTTTTCCTCAGGAGGACTTCACCTTCTGGAAGGGGTGGCCATTTGAGTGGACTTTCCTCCTCCTCTGTGGCTTAGACTATTTCTTATGTTGGTCATTGTCATGCTAACTGAAGTTATTTCTAGGAATGTTCTGTAAGTTGACAATTTAAATATATATGCACACATATAAATTTATACTGTATGCATAATTATATGTAATATATGTTTAATATGTATAGTATATTATGATATGTTTGATATGTATAATATGTTTGTCTTACAGTTGAACACTTTCTAATTTTATATATATATACATATATATTTTTTTTTTAAAGAAAAGGTACAGGTAGGAATGAAGGTGAGTAGGCAGATAGGCAGGAAGAGAGGGGAGGAAGAACCACTTTATTTTATTTTTATTTAGTTGTTCATCTTGGTTGTTCCCAGGCCCGGACACAAACCCCTGTCCTGGGGATGGACGTGGACTGAGCTCTGGGCCTGAGACAGCAGACCCAGCCTCACTCCAGCAGGACGCGTCTCTAATCACACAAACGCTTAAAGCTATTTCATGAGGTCCCATGTGTTCCGATCACCCTTCCAGACGCCGCAGGATAAGCAGATACATTCTAGAACGAAATCCTGGGAGGAAGGGGAGGGAGGGCGAGGAAAAGGGCACCCAAAGGAGTGGGGCACGTGGTAGGGATCATGGCTGTCACCCCACACCTAGGCAGAGGCACAGATGCTATGAAAATAGGTTGGGTCCCTGTGTGTCTTCTCTTAGACATAATCTTCCCTGCACTTAAGTCTTGCTTGTAAGTAAGTGCTTCTGGTCCTGGACACCAGTAGCTCCGACATCAGTCATCCCTCGGACCGGTGGCACCTGATAGCAGCAGCATGTTTGTGTTCCGAGCTGGTATCAAAAGAGAGATGTCAGGGTGCCGGCCGCTCATGCTGCCAACGTCAGGCCTGCTGGTCAGATCGGTTCACGTAAAACAAAATAAAAGAGGCCCACTTCACCGGGCAGACCCCACTGGGCAGACCCCACCGGGGAGACCCCACCGGGGAGACCCCACGGGGAGATGTCACCAGGCAGACCCCACCGGGGAGACCCCACCGGGCAGACCCCACCGGGGAGACGTCACCGGGGAGACCCCACCTGGCAGACCCCACCTGGCAGACCCCACCGGGCAGACCTCACTGGGAGGTCTCCTCTTGTGTTCAAGTTATGGAAACCAGAATCGTCGAGCCGAGTAGTTTAAAAAGAACCAAAACCAGGCGCCCTGGTGGAAGCTCTCCTTTTTCTTGTTGGAATTTGGAGTCCAGTTATGCTTCAGGATTACCGGCCTGCCTGGTAATCTGATGATGAGGGAGCTCCTGAGTCTGCTAGGTGCTGGCTGGCGGAGCCCTACCGCCGCGTCGTGATGCCCGAGTGCTAATTTAGAACTCCGAGGAGCTGGCCATTTTCTGTAAGAACAGCGTAATGAACATGTTTTGCTTGTTTGAGAGATGACATTTTTCAAAGATGTCCTGTGGCAGAGGAGGACTGGGAAGTCTGTTGTCACTTTAAGGAGGACTAGGGACGACATCAAAAAATAGAGAACCGTCGAAAGAGCCCTGTGATTCCCATGTTCTCAGGGACATTTGCTGGTCATTTGCTTTTTGTTTAGTGGCTTTGTCTACACTGCAAAGCAAGACAGCCGTGGCTGCCTGACTCTCTGTCATTAGCGATCTGTGTTTTCCGCAGCACTGGTGCGAAGCAGGTGTGGGTCAAGCTGCTCTCTCGGGAGAAGGAGCGGCTGAGCGGGTGGCTCAGCAGACAGGCGCGTCTCTGTGTCGTGCGACCGAGAACATGACGTGTGGACTTTTCCTGTGCTCGGTGATGATGTCAACATGAAAAACCACGATGGGTTTTTATTCTCTTGTGAACAGGGAGTGAGGTTTTGAATACCCGCCGTCTCCAGGGAAAGAAAGGGAAGTTTTATGTTTTCCACGCCACCTTGAGTGGCTGTCGGCCCGCGCATGGGTGTCCCTGGGGGCTGGCGTGTTTGCTTAGCCTGCAGTGAGCTGCCCTCGACTTCAAGTCCAGCCGGTACAGAGGAATCTCTTCATAGCTTTTTATGGGCCTTTTCCTAAAGATTCGTGCAGTTCTTACCCCGAGAACATCAGAGTTTAGAGTAAAAGTTACGGGATCAGGCGGGCGCCATGAAGTGTGTTCTGTCCACTCACATGTGGGAGTGTCTCTGCCCTGTGGCGGTCACAGCACTGTGCTGCCGCGTGGCGGCGGAGCTGGAGGGCTGGCAGGCGACGTTAAAGCAGAAGAAAAACGACGGCCGGCCGTGGACTCTGGCGGTGAGCACTGCGAAGAAGCAGCGGGACTGGGGCCTGGGGCTGCAGAGGGTTGAGAATTTTCAGAGGCTTCGTGGGGAAGTCGTGGTAGATCGCCCCAGGCCTGAGCAGACGCAGGGCGGGCATCCCTGGAGGAAGAGTTGAAGACACTCCAGTCACCTCTGTGTAATTAGTCGGCCTTCATTTCGAATGGTGCCTGTGAGGTGGGATGCCTTCTCCTTAAGAGTTTTTAAAATGCCACAAAATCACTACAAAATGTAAGGGACTTTCACAGTTTTGGGCAGTGACGTGGGTCTGGATGTCTAGAAATAGCACCTGGGACAGGGGTTCTTGGGCAAGGGGCAGGGGAGGGGGCAGCTGGTGGAAGGAGGGGTCAGGAAAGCAGGGTGGGCTGTGGCTTCAGCCGGAGCCCCTGGGGAACTCTGACCTGCGCGGCACCACATGACTGGTCCCACCCGGGCAGGAGGCTGTCTTTTGTCTCCTTCCCTGTCCCCGTCTGCGACTCCCTGAGGAGGGGCCGCCTGCGAGGCTGGCGTTGGTGCGGTGAGTCCCGTGGCGCGACACGGCCAGCAGGGCTGATTCTCGGGAGCACTGAGCAGTGGGGGCCCTTTAACACTCACTTCTCTGGAGGTGGGAGGGGCCGCTGGCTGGCAAAGGGACTATGGGTGGTCACGGGTGGTGGGGGACCCGGGGCTGTGCTGGCCCTGTGCAGTGTTGATGACGGAACAGCTTAGGCCAGGTTTGGGGGAAGAAATGGATGAAGAATTCAGAGTACCAGGTTCTTTCACCACCCAGCAGATTCCAATCATAAGCTCTACTGATGGCGGTTTTTCATTGACACGGCTGTGGACACGCCAGGTTCTTCGTGCAAAACCTGTCACAGCCAGTCTCCCATGTGGCAGCCGGTACGTGTGCTTGAAGTCTTGCCAAGCAAGACCTTTTACTTGGTAGACGCGTTCTTGTAAACTTCTCTCTTTCTATCTGTCTATCTACCTATTATCCATCCATTCATCATGCATCCATCCATCCATCATCCATCCAGCCGCCCACCCACCCATCATCTGTCTGTTACCTGTGTATCATCCATCCATCATCTGTCTACCTACCTATCTATCTGTCATTGCAAGGGAGTCTGAAGAAGCTTAACCGCAACTGCTGGGGCCAGGATTGACCCATCGAGGCTCTGAAGGCCGCGGTGCGTGAAAACGTTTGTCTGTGATGCTCTCCAGAGACCCAGGTGCAGAATGGGCTGTCTGAGAAGCCGTGTCGGTGTAGCTGACTGAGCTTGGCATCTCAGCAGAGGAGCTGACTTGCCTTGGGGCCATGTGGTCCATCTGATCAGCCCACCATGTCCTGAGCACCTGTGCAGGTGACTGGATGCCTCCCACCTCATGGCAGTCCCGGCAGCCAGCCTGCGAGACTGGGCTGCTGGTGGCCACAGGCTCCCCCGCAGGGAGGACGCCGGGCGCTCTGCGGGGAGGCGTGTGTGAGGCTCTCTGGGCCCTGGCGCTCGGGGGGGCCCTGGGGAGCTTCCTCGTGCCTGTCGGAGGCCTGTCCAGGCTCCTGGCACTGTGAGTACCCTCTTTTTAAATTAGAGGACAATAAGACCCGGTTTGAATTCCCTGAAGGAAGACAAGTTTTCATCTTCATCTGCTTTCCCCGGCGCCACCCCCTTTAGTTTGGACTCGGCACGCTTCAGGGAGCTGCGTTTTTAGATCATCCTGTCTGCGGGGATGTCCGAGGAAAGCGCACTTGTGTACTGCTGGGTAGGGATGCCGCGCGACTTTGTTTTGCCCAGTTGGGATGCTGGCTGCAGAGCAAGTAGGGCAGCGCTAAACTGAGGCTCCTTTGTTTGGGGTCTCTGTACATGGTCATGAATCTGAGTCCCGCTTGTTTTCTGGATGATCTTCGGAGCGCTGCTTGATTCCGTGGTTGGTTACAGATGATTCCCCTAAACCCCTGAGCCATGGTTTGCAAAGATGTGGATCTGGGCGAGGACGGTTCGGTTCTCACTAACTAGCTGTGTGTCCTGGGCTTACTCGCTTACCCTCTCTGGTCTGTAGTCGTAGCTGAAAACTTAGGGTGCTGGGTTGCTGGGCCCTTCAGTTCTAACATGGAAGTGTTTGTGGACTTGTGGCCCCTTCTCTTCGTACTTCGAAGAGTGGATCTAGAACATTCCTTTTGTTTTCAGAGAGTACACCTTTCAACATAGGTAATTCTGGTCTGTCTTGCAAGTGATCATGTCTTGAATATTTATAGAAAGATCTTCCTCAGTCTGATGTACCTAAACCTTGGATAAAAATAGCACAGAGGGGCTATGGAGATTGTTTTTGCTTGAGCGAATATTGGCAATATCTCTCTGTCGTGCAATCTATTTCATTTAAGCTGTCTTATTTATTGGTGTAGATTATGTATCATTCTACCTTAACATCTTACATAAAAAGCCCATGCTTTACAAATGAGGCATCTCTCCTGACTACAAATGAAAACAATGCGTTTTGGGGAAATAGTTTCTCTTAACTTTTTTTACCAGTTTGCTATTGAATCGTCCATGGAGGTGCCAGGCACCTGCTCTCTGCTGCTAGGCCTGAGGGAAGAGGATGGGATTCTTCTGCCCCTTCGACCGGCATCTGACAAATGAGGCTCAATCTCAGGGCCCGATCTTGATGACAGTGCGAGTAAGTGTGTTCACATCACTCTACGCTCCATCCAAGGCAAAACACAGTGGTGCAGAAACGAGATGGATGGGTCTGTCTCGCTTTTCCAATGACCTCTGCGCCCCCTGGCCCGGTGCCTCTCCTGTGATGTCGCGGCTGGTGAGACTCGTGACTGTGGAGTCAGCGGGCAGAAGAAACTAAGCAGGAAGCCTTGCAGGTGTCCGGTCGACTGGGGCCTGTCCCGAGGACGGGCAGACGTCAGTGCCCCGCTTCCATTCACTCCCCAAGAAGAGCCACGCGGGCAGGTCTAGGTGGCTGAACCTCCTCAGTGCCGCAGACAAGTGGGACTAAAAATTCAGGTCACAGGAAACCAAAGCCCGGCCGGGGAGCCCTCTTGGAATTTTTCTGAGTGTGCGGCGACACCCCGGGGATGAGCTGTGGGTCCGGCGGGGAGCATCGTGAGGAGACATTTAACCTGGGGCGAGGCTGCAAGAGCAGCTTTCCTGCATGGGGTTGGGGGGCCCGCGTCCGTGCACTGAGCCCGCATGGGGCGTCCTGCAGGTCAACGGGACGGGGCGGCAGGGCGGTGTCCGGAGAGGCTCCCAAAACTGGTGTGTAGGGTGACGGGAGCCCTGCCAGCGCAGGGGAGGAACGAGACTCTGCCATTGACGGCAGCGGGCAGCGAGAAGAGGCACACGGGAGGGAGCGGGTGGAGGGAAATGATTCTTGCGTGGAACTTCTCTTTGCTTCTCCAAGTGTGTCCGCGGACCAGTGCCTTGGCTGCTAGAGATGGAGCCTCTCAGACCCCACCCCAGACTGAGTGAGGACCTGCCCCTGCAGGGCCCCCAGGTACCTGTGCACACGAGAGCTGAGCAGCCCTGCCCCAGGGGACGGTACCGTCAGAACGGGGACGCGGGCTGAGCCGCCACTCGTCACGTCCGCGGGCCGCCAGAAGGCACACTGGTGACCTCGGAGCGCTTTATTGTGGGGCGTCCTGGGACATCTGGGGGTGGGGGAAGAAAATGCGGGGACAGGCTGTGGAGGAGAGGGGCGTAGACGTGGGACTCGGTCTGGGTGAGTGGGGAGCAGAGGGAGGGGAGAGAGAATGACCGGGGGGCTCAGAGATGAGCTTTAAAAGTGAGGCAGGACACATAGGCAGATTCACATAAAGTTCTCTTAGAAACAATGGCCACAGTGCACAGACATCTCCAAAGTGCCCAGGACAGCGAGGCGGACAGTGACAGGACTGTGAGTGTCCCTGCCGCAGAGAGCGTGTGGGTTCCTGTGTCGCTGTGCGGGAGGTTCTTAGGGAAGCTGGCAGAGGCGGGTCAGCGGACAGAGACAGCCTGGAACAGGGCGCTTCTGCCAGAGAGCAGGACAAAGTCCGTCCAGTTACTCCGTCTGGTTGAGGTCCCGTTGGCATGCAGATGCGGCAGACACTTGTCTCCAGCCTGGAGCAGGGCAGCTGTTGGCCAGGCGTCTGTCCGTGTTAGGAAAGCCTAGCATTGGTGGAGAGCTCCTGGAAGGCTGCATTCCAAGCTTTGTTCCTTTAGAAAACCCTCCTTGGGGTGTTTGCATCATCCAGTGTAAGTTTGCAAATGTTTCTCCTGTCTCCTGCCTGCGCACGAGCAAAATGGGTTTGTTCCCCAGCCATGCTGGAAAACGCCCAGGACAGACGACCGCTCACAGAGGAGGAAGACGCTCAGCCAGCTCTCCGTCGCGGGCTGGCCTTGCCGCCCGGCCCGCGTTGCGTCGGGGAAGTGGCGAACAGGTGACGCTGGTGGCGGGGACTCTTCCGAAGACAGCTTCCCTTCCGGCGATAAATCGTACGGTGTTTACATGTTACTGTGTCCTGTCGCAGTTTGGGTGTGATGCTCCATTTCCTTTCCTGCTGTGTTATTAGAGCTTTCTAGAAGCCTCGGCAAGAGTTCTGAAGTGAATGCTGGCCTCAGACATCGATTTTCTTTGTTTTGATTAGATAAAGGGGTTCTGATTTATAAATGCTTGGAAAAGGTACACTTTCTTTGTTCTGATTTAAAAAGATGTAAAAGGTTAATTTTAGCTATATATATATATATATATATATATAATATATATATATATATATATATGTATTTATTTATTTATTTTTTTCCTTAATCCTAAACCAGGTAATTATGGAGCAGGGGTTGGGTCAACTGCCTCTGAAAGAGCACAGACCACACACCCTTGGGTTGGAGTCCTGGGCTCTGGAGAAAGAGCCAGTGTGAATAACTAAATAAAAATAAAGTACTTCCTCCTGTCTGCCTGTCTGGCTGCCTACTTACCTTCATTCCTGCCTGCACCTTTCCTTTAAAAAAAAAAAAGAAAACACAAAACCCTGGTAATTAGTAGCCCAAAGAAGTAAACGATTAGCCAGGAAGGAGGGTGAGTATGACTTCCACACGGTGAAGCCTTTCCATAGAATACGGGTGGCCTGACCATTGGGCAGAGGCTGTGGTCATCACCTGAGCGTGAGACATTGGCAGCGGCGAGTCCATTAGGGGTGACCGTCGCAAAGTGCCTGTGTGTTTACTGACTGGACGGCCCGCAGCCTCGGAGAAGCTGGCTCTGCTGTCTCCTGGACGCTGTGCGCCGAGCCCCGCGGGGGTCACTCCTACCCTCCGCCGGGGTCTTACCCATTTGCTGCAGGAGCGCAGGTTTCCCTGTGGGGCCCTGTTAAGCGCTGATTGTCAAGTTCTCTTCGGCCTTGAGAGGTGCGTGGATTCGGGCAAGTCCAAGGTGCCTGGAGAGGGAGGAAGGCACACCCGGTTTGAGCCCCGTATGCCGCCGCCCAGCGAGGGTTGCAGACGCAGAGCTGAGGCTTGGAGGCCATCGCCGCGGGGAGTCTGGGCGGAGCTGATGTCACTGAGGCTCTGACTGTCCTGGGCTCCCTTAGTGAAACGAGGGTTGACAAACTCTGAAGAAGGTGCTTTCTCCTCTGCGGGTCTGGTTCCTTATAACCGCGCCTGGGCCGCCCCGGTGGTGACAGGTCTGCCATCAGGGCTCTGGGCTTGTGCGGGTCCTCCGGGCCCAAACCGCGACCCTCAGTGTTTACAGCCAGAGGGGAAGACAGACGCCTGCACAGTTTCGATGTTCGAACGGGGATCCTGTTCGGAAAATCCGAGGGGCAGTGCCATGTCGTGACTGCCCAGCTCTCTTCCCATCGCCACGTCCTCTGCACCCAGCGCCTTAGCTGACTGAGCACAGCACCTCACGGTGGGTCCTGCTGTTGAGACGCACCACGTGGAAAACAGGGAGAAACCAGTTCCTTTACTGATGTACATTAGCTCCTCCCTCCCTCCCTCCCTCCATCCCTCATTCCTTCCCCGTCCCTTCCCTGGAGGCAGGCGGGAAAAGACAGGAGGAAGAAACATTTATTTAGTTGTTCAGTTTTTGGTTGTCCCCCCACCACCCCAGCCCTGGGTGGAGAACTCGGGTCCTTGGGGTTTATATAACAACACCAGAGCTGTCGACTGAGTGCCTGAGCCCCCAGCGCGTGCTCCCCCACTGCAAGGTCGCCTTCCTTGGCACCCTTCTCGATTTTCCAGTGAGGAGACAGGCTAGAATCTTCACTGCGCACCACTCGCTCAGCATCAGCTCTCAGACAGACAGAGCATGGCGCCCTGGTGAGCAGCGGTCGGTCAGTTGCTTCTGAAGGACGAGGCCACGGACCCCTGGGTTTGGATCTCGGGCCTCGGTTGGGGGCAGCCAGCGTGAACACAGAAAAACAGAACAGGACGCTTCTTCCTCCTCTCTCTTCCTGCCTGCCTACTCGCTTTCATTCCTGCCTGCACTTTCCTTTCAGAAAGAAGAGATGGTAGCTTAGAGAAATTACGGGAAGAAAGGAACAACAAATGTCCATAAGTAAGCAGCTTAACTGAAGACGTGATCGTGGAACTCCCGAATGCACAGAATGTGGGCCGATCGTACACAACCAATGCTGTCATCTAATCTGACACCTGTGTCTAGATGGGACTCATCTCAGCAGTTTGTACATTATAATTAAAACCCCAAATCTGTGTATAAATATTCTGGGCCAAATGGCTCATGCTGACACAGCAGGCATTTCTGTTGCAATTCAGATGGGCTCCCAGCGAGTGTTTCTGACTTTTAAAGGAAGGTGGACAGTCCGTTCCTCGGCGTGGGGTAGGACAGGGAGCCCGCGGGTCACTGTCATGGCCATCGAATCCTTACTGATCACACATTCTGTCCTTTCCCGTCTCCTTCCTGAGCAGGGCGGAAATAGAAACAGCACCACTTTTGCCTCAACCCTTTTTTTCTGACTGAGGACAGTTGATTGGGAAGCAGTCTTGTTTTATTCATCTACTCGGTTGATCAGAAATATGAGAACCAGCCTGTTTTCATTATTAAAGCTCTGAACATGAATATAACCGTGGTTTCTTTTGATCCCTTTATTTTTGAATAAAGAGAAACACCATGCGGAGGGGAAAGTTTCTCTACCTAGAGACTGAAATGTTCACCTCCCTTTTGCCAACCCCGGGGCCCGAGAACCCCGCTGGGGACCCTGAGAAGTGCTGAGTCGCGCTTTTCCTGAGTTCTTCTGGCACCAGGGGGCGCTCTGCAGAGCAGAGTTCCACTTACCAGTGTCTCCTGCTGCCACCAGATGAGACTGATACCAGAGATTAAGAGCCCAAGGACAGCACTAATAGCTGGCCGTTTGGTGCCCTTCCTGTGTATTAAACCCTCTGTTAGAGATTTGGGATCATCTTTCCATTTGCTCTTCACAAAAGCCCTGGGAGGAAGGTTGTCTTATTCTTTCCACATTGATGGAAAACTGAAACTGGAATAATTTTCTCAAGTTCACCCTCTTGGGCCAGAGCTGGTGAGAGGCCACTCCATGCCGGGAGTCAAGTCCAGATTTGTCGTGAACTCTGATCACAACCGCATCACACACTGTCTTGCCTGAGTAGACTGCATGTCCTGCTGGGCAAGCTCTTCTTAGCATGGAGGAGGCAGAGTTTGGGTTCTTTCAAGTTCCAGAATGTCCCGACTTCTTGTTGGTATTTCTTGGGCAGCCACCCCTGGACCTTTTGTCTCCGTTCTAGATCTTGAAGGTTAGCAAAAGTAAAGGTCACTGGTTTTCTGGTCGAAGGTCAGCTCTTCCTAGAGGGGGCTCCTGAGGCACAGCCCCTCCTGGGGGGTCCTCGGAGTTCACGAGAGTGAAGCCACTGTGGACTCCATGCTGCAGGCCTCGGGGGTTAGACCCAGGCTGTGCAGGCACCATTGTTTCAGGCAGACCCTCAAGATGACATCAGTTTGCTGGAGGCCATGCTGAGTAACCCTTTCCTGTTTCCCGACCGCAGGACACGGAGGCCTGTGTGACCGTTCCCTGAAGTATCTCAGCTCGAGAATCACAGAGCGGAAGCTACAGGGCCCGCCGCTGCCGGCCGGCCGAGGGCACCTGGAGAAAACGTCCCTGGGGCCGCGCGGCAGCCTCCTGCTGGTGTCCGGCCCGCAGCATGGCCTGTACACCGTCCACACCGAGAGCAGCCCGGCAAAGCCCAGGGTGGTGACGGTGGTGAAGCCTGGCGGGCACCCCCTCCGGAAGGTCACCCTGCTTCTCAACAGGAGGTCCGTGCAGACGTTTGAGCAGCTGTTGGCAGACATGTCCGAGGCCCTGGGCTTTCCCCGATGGAAGAGTGATCGCGTCAGGAAGCTGTTCACCCTCAAGGGGCGGGAGATCAGGAGCCTCTCTGACTTCTTCAGGGAGGGGGACGCGTTCATCGCCACGGGCCAGGAGCCACTGACGCTGACGAGCATTCAGATGGCTGTTGAAGAGCTGCGTCCCAGCAGGGCCTGCGCGCTGACGCGGGCCCCTCACGGCCAGGCCCCTTCTCCCAGGCGGAGGAGCAGGCTTCATGGCAGGGCTCCGAAGGGCGGTCACCCATGTGGGGAGCCGGAGGCCTCCCCACGCTGCAGCGAGGCCGCCGGGGTCCAGGCCGCTGTCCGACAGCAGGGGAAGGGCTCTGTAGAGCCCGCGCTGGCCGACAGGGCCCAGCGGACGCGGGGGTGGGGCCCGCGGGAGCCCGAGCCTGGTGGCCAGCCCCCCAGGGAAGCTGCTCCGGGGGACGGGCATCCACGTGGCGAGAAGCACTTGGGGGTGGAGACTGAAAAGACATCAGGTGAGATAGTCAGGTGCGAGACGTGCAGGAGGGAGAGGGAGGCCCAGTGGAGCCAGCAGTGCGAGGGGCTGACCCTGGGGACCAGCGAGGCGGACCTGGGGAAGCGCCCCCGGCCCGATGTGGGGAGGCTGGTGAGGACCAGGAGCTGCAGGAGGGCCCCGGAGGGGCACCCTCCCGGTGGCGAGGAAGGCTGCGACGAGGACAGTCACAGGCGCACCACGAGCCCCGCTCGGGAGCCCGGGAGACTCAGCCAGACCCCGGACAAGACAGAGACAGAGGACAGAGACCCAGGGGGGCAGGAAGGTGTCCCCCCAGCAGCCGCCCAGGCTCAGAAGGCCCAGGCCGAAGGCCAGCCGACCAGGGAGGAGGGGCCGCGGGACGTGAAGAGGGACGCCAGGCCCCTGGGCAGGAGCAAGCAGGGTGGCTGGCTCCTGAGGGCGCCCCAGGCTGACTCGGAGAAGCCCCCCGGGACCCGAGGGGGGCAGCCGGAGGCCAAGAAGGAGAAGTCCTGTGTGGTCGGGGGGAGGAGGATGGCAGCCAGAGGCGACCATCCCGGGAGGGTCACCAAGCAGCTCCCGCCGTGGCCCGTGGGCGCCGCCGCGGCGGACGTGGAGCAGCTGTACGACACGGGCAGGGTCCTCGGGGATGGCAACTTTGCGGTGGTCAGGGAGTGCTGGCACCGCCGCACCAGGCAGGCCTACGCCATGAAGATCATCGACAAGGCCAAGCTCAAGGGCAGGGAGGACATTGTGGCCAGCGAGATCCTCATCGCCCGCAGCCTGTCGCATCCCAACATCGTGAAGCTGCACGAGGTGTATGAGACGGAGACGGAGATCTGCCTCATCATGGAGCGCGTGTCCGGCGGCGACCTCTTCGACGCCATCGTGGAGCAGGTGCGCTTCCCCGAGCGCCAGGCCGCCCGCGCGCTCAGGGACCTGTGCCGGGCGCTGGGCCACCTGCATGACCGGGGCATCGTCCACCGCGACCTGAAGCCCGAAAACCTGCTGGTGAGTCCTGGCTCCGCCTTGGGGGAGGGTGTGTGCGGACCGGCCGTGGAGCGGCTGCAGGCCTTGCCCTCTGTGGCTTTGGTGGTTCTGTGCGGGCGTTTAGCACGTGGGGTAGAGGCCAGAGGCTGCTGCGATCCACTGGTGTTGATGAAATAACTGAGAAAGAAACGCTCCCATGTAGGCAGTGGACAGTGTTACCTCACGCCTGGGAGAAAGATTTTGACCTTGGCGGTGACCAGGCGGGCTCAGTTTCTTGGGTCTGCGCGTCTGACCTCGTACAGGCTCTTCCCCGTGCAGACTTTCACCCCCACCTTCCAACCCACGGGGCCCTTGGAAGATGAGAACATACGGTGGGAACTGAACAGGGTCGGCACCGTAGGGCCGCGGGCAGTGGAAGGAGGCTGGTTTTGGAGCTGGCTCAGCCGAGTTCGCAGCCTGGCCCTGTCCTAGCCGCTTGCTCTAGGAGCAGGCTCACCTCTGGCCGAGATGCTTTCATGGAGGGACTGAGCGCCAAGGAGGAGGAAGCAGCCCGGCCCCTAGGAGCTGGGCAGACTCGCAGCCCAGCCGGGTGTCCCCTGCCGGCCGGAAGCAGGTCCACAGAACACCAGCGTCAGGTGGGACCGATGCCTGCCTGACCGAGGGATCAGGACAGAGGTCCGACTGCCGTGGCCGTCGTGTCCAGGAGCGGATAGCAACAGTCATCCAAGCCTTGGCTATGGCGACACACTCCCTGCCCGACACACCTTCTGGGCGAGACTCTCGCAGACGTCCAGTCACAGAATGACCCTCGTTTCCTGCAGTGTCCAGTTCAGAGCCACACCCTGCTGTTCGAACCCTCCCCAGATCACCGAGCATGGCCCAGACCAGTGACAGTCCCTACGGGCATCTTCTCGGACGTCTGCGTCCAGCGGGTGCACTGTCCCTGCTGACGCGCCGCTGCACCCAGTGTCCCCGAGAGCAGTCTGTCCCGGGATCTCAGAGAGGCCGGCCTACTTCCTGCCGCCCTCTGCCCCCAGCACGGTGCACTCCACGTCTCCTTCCTCCTTACTGGAAGGCAGGCTCCGGCACAGTAGGAGTTTGCATTGTGCAGGCTGCCCCTGAAACCTCGCCCAGCTTGATGGCACGGGGGCTTCTGTCGAATGTTTCTTGGATGAGTGCAGCCACACAGCAAGCATCTGCCTGAGCAGCAGCAAGCTGGTGCCCGGGGTGCAGGTGTAAGCCCAGGACCAGTGCAGCCAGGGTGGGAGGAGCAGCCTAAACTAATAAACAAACAAAAATGCCTCCTCTCCTCCCGTCCTCCTTCCTCTTCCTCTTCCCTCCTCTCCA